>JAGTTH010005658.1:0-86524 GCA_022606485.1 Agraylea sexmaculata | reverse complement strand
TATTATTATTACAATTTCTTTCTTATGCATAAGTTTTTACATTGATTGATAGAACAATACATCTTTGGAAATAGACTTAGGTGTACAGAGTATATAAATCGTTTTATCCATAACTAACATGGGAATTTTTTATTTAAATTTGAGATGAATAATAATATTAAATTATAGAAAGAATGCGGAAAAAAATTAAAACCCACCTACAAATTGTACCTAACAGTTTATTCTACATCTTAGTCACAAAAATGTTAATATTTACTAACATCAAAGTAAATATTCTTTAAATTGATAAAAATTAACATATTGATGAGTATTCGTTTCATAAAGGAGGTTTTATAGATTTAAAAAACCTAACTATTTTTTTTATAAAATATGTATGTACTATTCTGACTAACTATGTACAAGCTTTAGTAGGATATTAAAAATTATTTAAAATTGTTCATTGTTTTAGTGTGATAGTATTATAAATATATTTAGTTAGAATGAAAGGTGGATCAGAAAGGTTGGGCATTCCAAAAGAGGCAATAATAGAGGAGTTCCTAATGTTAGTTTGTTGTGAGTGCCAAAGTGCGGAAACTAACTGCCTAATATATTGTCAGGGCCCAAATACTACTTACTATTATACAATATACACCACTATTATATATATGGACTGTTATCTTATTTTAATAAATTAAATAATTGATAGAAGATACCACGTTTTTAGACTATAGACGCATATTTCAAAATAAATGCATTCTCCTTATTGTGAAGCCAAAAGTCATTCATTGGCCACACTTTTTTATAGGTAAAAATATTTGTTGATTCTGTACACCCAAGTCTAACTCCTAAAACGTATTGTATTATTTCAACATTGTAAAATTCAAATTTAATAATAAAATTATAATAACCACAATTTTTTCTGTAAAATTTATTTATGTATTTTTACTCATATCATCCTAAAAGTCACTTAAAGCTGAAAATAGCTCAAAAGAATCATTAACTGCATTTATAAGCAATATTAAAGCAAGTTTAAAAAAATATTTTTGTTTATTTTTGTCTACAATGGACAATTTTCTTCAGTGAAATTATAATAAATTTTATAAGAATTATAAATTTGTAATATTTAAAATAAAAACAACACTATTAATTGACAGTGAATTTAGACTTAAAAATAACTATTTATGAAAACAAATTTATGGTATAAATTTCTGATTTCAAAGAAAAACCTTGTAATTAACACAAAAAACGGAGTGATAACCGCAGATAACCGAATATTAAAAAAAATTGAACAGATAAATTATATTATAATCGGTTTCATTATTATCATTAATAAAATTTTAAATTTTAAACATTTGAAAAAGCACACGTGTTTCGTAAAAGATCCAATTGAGATACTCATTTCTATACTAAGGTAATAATGGTTTTAGTCTCTATTAAAAAGTTTATCTTTCTAGGGTTAAGAGAAAAAAATTGTGACAAATGCTGTTTTTCGCCAATTCACTACAATTATTTTTTTATGGTTAGCATTTGACAACATTAAATATCGCGTAACGCGTGTGTCGTAGCAAATCTGTCGTAGCGCGCGCTATAATATTTGATATATGTTTTTATTAATATTTTATCTGAATGTCTCCCTGAATATTGTATTCATATGAAATTTATAATTGAGAGGTTAATTATCGAGTACGAACAACGTAACAGTTAATACACATGGCTTAACGACGATCAATGGGGGTTGATAATATGAGGGTCGTGCTACAATATCGTAGTAGGGCGGTGGTGGTCAAGACCAATATCAACCCTTAGAGGTCAGTCCTGTTTTATTATGGCATGGTAGTCTTGTGTCCCCTGTCTAGCCAAATATTTCCGGCGATAGAGCTTTGAGGTTTTGTCCTTCTACCCTGTTCGAGAGCCTGTCACGATTTATTGTTGCCAATTAGTTCTACTGCCACCATTAATAGTCTCTTACTTATATTACAGATAAATGAAAAAAAAACGCTCAGAGTATAATATTATCGTTATTATTTTAAGCCTCTCTCTATAAACACTTCTTCAATAAATGAACCAACCCACTTTCATTTTTTTTAAATATTATCTTTATTATACAGTGTGGGGTTAAAAGGCATATCGGGGTTGTATTTATTCAAATGTAAGGATACTAGAACTCAAGTTGGACGTGCAACCTGCAAATGTGAACCGAACAAATATCAATACTGGTACCATTCAATATCACTTGGGCAAGTTGACAAATGCCATCAATAGCGAAAAATAAATTAAACAAAAAATTACTTATAAATCACAATTATTAAAAATGCTACTCATTATCAATTTAACTGTTGCAACCCCAAAATTTATAACTTAAGCACAGCTTTTAATTCAAATGAGTGTATTTCTGACTAGCCCTATTAGAGAACAAAAATTTTTAAAATCTGTAATCAATATATTTTGTGTTATTTGGGGGAGTTTCCTAAATGTTTCTAATAGTTTCGAAAATTAATTAAAGTACCTGAAAATCATTAGTCAATTAATAAAGCATTTGATAACATATTTGTGCTCTTGACAATTGCTATAACCGGACTTTATTTTAAAATAAATTAAACAATTAGATGCTCAAAATTTTTCAATTCAAATTACGTTCCTTTTTATTAAAAGAAACTAAATGAAAAGTGAAAGACTTAGTTTAAATGAAATTTTTTCGTTAGGTCTTTTAGCCAGGCTCAACTTTTCATCTTCAAAGATAAATATTAAAAATAACAATTACAGGAGTATAAAAATATAAACAATCATTTCATTAGCTGAGCCTGTTAGTGCTCTTTTAATTTTTTTGTTTCATATAAAATAATTCTAATATTTCAAACAAGGTTTCATGCATGTCGATGTCGAAGTGCAAGAAAATGTATAAATGAAAAATTTCAGTATTTCCAATTTGCTATGTATGTATGCATTAGAAGGGTATGGAGTCTTTATAGCAAATTTTGTTTTATTATCAAGTATTCAAGTGATTCGTAATATTGATGCAGTAGTAGCAAATGTCCAGAAGCGATAAGGCCGTAGAAGGCAGTCGAGCAGTAGTTGAGAAGAGAGGTCAATAGAATTTGTGTAGTGTGAAATTCGGGTGGAATTAATGACGTGGGACACTTGTCCACCCCCATCCCTTATAAGGGGTGGTTCCGATGTCCACCTTCGCCACCCACCCTCCTGAAAATTACTCGGACATCCATACTGTGGCCTCATAATTATCATGTTCCCGGCACTAAAAATTACACCCTTGCACTAATGTCTTGCTACTTTCCTACTACACTTTTTATTTAAAATGGATCGCTTATTTTATATAATCCGGAATGTCCCTTTAGCCCCGTCCCGGTGGTGGTTGTATAAATAATTGGGTCTAATAAAAATAAATAATATTTTTTGCTACCCCTTTCGGCCGTAAGGTTCCTTCATTAAGGATGCCTGTTAGATATACGACCACCCTTAAAAAGGGAGCTTCATTTTTTCCATATTATCTCCCTGCGCCCTCCTTAATAATTATTATTTAATACGTGTACACTTTATCTTCTGAACAATAAAATAAACAATAATATTACCCATTACTATCCTTGAATCTTTTTAAAAAATAATGTTAAATAGATGACATTTTTCTAATCGCCAATCTGGTAATTTAAATAAAATTACGAATTTCAAAAAGCAATTATAAAACTTTTATGTATAAATTATGAATCGGAATTCAATAACATATGTTTTTTTAACTTTTATACAATAAAGGTTTATTATCTATCCGTATATTGAAAAAAAATATTTGTACCACACCTATATTTTTTAAATTGATATCATTAGTTAATTAAATAACATAGAAATAATTCACTCAATTCAAAATTGGTTTAACCCAATCAATTTGTTATTCAATTTTAATCATAACACTTTATAATTATATTTGTTAATGTAGAGTCTATTCTTATTATTTTCTATAAATTCTCATTTCTGTAAATGTGTTTTTATTTTTTTCTTGCATTTTTTATTTTTTAATATTAAGTGCCTCTCATATCAAATAAAAATGTTATTAAAATTCTTATGTTGTAGTTATATGTAAAAAGATTGATTCTGTTCACATAAGTCAAATTCATAAGATGTTTTGTATTATTCAAACTATGTAAAATACAAACGAAATAAAACAAATGTGATATTTTCACTACCAATATTAGTGATAGTACATATTTTAATTTTCTGTTTAACGTACAAGTTTAACATTTTTATTTATTGATTTTATGAATATATACGATTTTTTTAAAATGATTTTGTGATTAAGTTTTTAAACAGTGTTCTTTATATTTCTATGAATAAAATGTTTAATAAAAAATACGTTTGTGGCCAAATAAAGCATCCATATTATAGACAATTAATGTAAGGTTTTAAAATAATTTTTGATCGTATCATATGCGATCTGTTTTATTATTATTGTGGCTTGTCATCGAAAAAGCATGTATGAAAATATCACACAACCCTTTCAGCCCGCGGAAGAAACAACCCCTCGTCGCGAACAAAACAAAGGACTCGAAATGAGAAAATATTATTATCTGGTGTAGATTTAAAATATAATCGCCGAAGAACGGAAAGAGCGGTGGCGACCCCTTAGATGTGTTTTAAATGTAGCGAATGGGGGGTGGCATTTGGTTTAGTTTATGGGGGTGGTTGTATTTTAAAATTTAGAATTAACCACCACGACCAAGCCGGGACTTTTAATAATAATGAATAATTTGCATAACCGGATAAGAGGACTCGGTAACCCTTTTATCTCCCCAAGGGTGCAATCTCGATCGATAATTGCCATTTATCTGTCTCTCTGTTTGCTTATTACACCTTCACTTACATAATACACACTTTTTACATTTACACTAATCAATTCACTCATTATTTATACAATTTGTCGTTTCTTAATCAGTTTGGATAAAAAAATATACATACTGTTATTTATATTTCAGATTATATACGTATTTTTAAATTACATATAAATATATGTATTTTAAACAAGTCGATTCCTGCTTGTATGAAAAAATCAATAAAATTTTTTGACTAAAATTAATAAAATCCTTATTAATAATATCGACCGAAATTTACTATGTTTTTCTGTATTTATGGGTTCCATAAATACTAAGTCGCCCTATTTTATGATCTTATCAAATCAAATTTAATAATAAAATATATTAAACGTCCCGTATATTATAAAATCATTCATATTTCAAAATATTTAAATTATATTTTTTCCTTAGGTTGGTTTGGGTTAGATAAAATTATTAATTTTAAATGAATTTAATTAAAGTCAATCTGTAAGAAAACTATCAAAAATAATTGTGAACTACGGGAATATCAAAATATAATAATTATACTAATTAAGGTTGTTTTATTTTAATATAGTTTATTGTTTCTTTAAATATTTTATGGATTATACATAAACAAAGCTAGGCTAAGAGGGTGAAAAAACATGTTTTACATTTTACATTTTCATTATATTGCTTTGAATTTTCGGATATAATCAGAACAATCATGTAACATAATAATATTAATAAAATAAAATCTATTTGAAATTTTCATATAAATTTTATGTCACAATAATAAATAAATAAAGGAAATCGTTTCAGAGCTCTAATACGTCAAAGCACTTCAATGCACCCACTTGGACTATGTCTGATTTTATTTAATTAATTCGATTATATGAATTAGGCATTAAAAAAGCATTACGTTTTCTCACCTGTAGTGCTACGAAATTATTATCTCTACAATACATCTTAAATAAATCCTCCTCAAGCATTTTCTCACAGAGATGTGTAACTTTTATCAAGTTGATAATAATGATATAATATCCGAGTTAAAATTAACCGTAGCGGTGGTAATATTATAACTCGTAGCCACATAAATTAATTAGGGCTCAACGCGGTGACTTTTTTACACTTCTAAATATATTTCATAATTTATTCGCTTAATGCGAAATATCTCTGTTATGCCATTTTCGAAAATTTATATCTTACACATACACAAATAATCAAATTCGTTTAAAATAATAATGTATGCGTTATTCTTTGTGATCATAATGTGGGTATTATTTTTTTAATGAATTTCACATTTGTAATTTAAATATTGTGTGCTTTGTAAAGTATTTATTTCGCTTTAGTCCCTCGCTTTTGTGATAACGTATTGCCTCACTGGATTAAATGGTTTTCCTGTAAACCAGACTAATCGGTTACGTATTTTTTTGCATATAAATTTAAATATTTGACCACTTGTTGTATTTTTTTGTATCAGTGTAAGATTCAAGCAATTTATTTTTTTGTGATTTGAACACTCAACATTTATAACAATATTAAAAATGTACTCTATCCTTTTACATGTCTGATTTCTAGTAGCATATTGTTGGTAAAAATGATTAAATATTATGAATCAACTGTTTATAAAATACAGACACATTTACTTAATAATAAAAATATTATTATGAACCTAAACTAAAAAGTATTGCAAGTCAATTCAAACAATTATTTTTTATTGAAACAATAATTGGTATTTAATTACTTACAGGATTATTTTTGGTAAATTGCCAGGTGGATTCGCTTAAAATAATTTAAAGAAAATAATAAATAATTCTGTGCATAATTTTTTTTTGGATTAAAATTAATAAGATTCCTATTCGATGAGTACCTACACGTTAACAAAATATGACCAATCACAGCCATTCGCGGTATTTTTGTGTATTTTATTTTACCTTATTTTTTTTTTAAATATTATTTTGCAATTATTTTTGATCGAATATTTTATGAACAGAAAAAACTAATTGTTATATTTTCTGTACACATATAAGAAAGCTTTACTTTCTGTATACTTAATATTTTCATACTCGTATGTCTGGTTTGGAATAGAACTCTTTTGGATACGAATTATTAGGAATTCATGGAGGTATTTTGATTTGGTTATCAGAGTAGAAATATAATGAATTGCTCGGTGGAATAGTGTATGGTATAAAGCAACATCACAGACAGTATAGAGTACGAGTAGCTCGCAAATTAAGTGTAAATATTCAATGGTGTACAACGTTAGTTATCTTTGCCGGCCGACAACCAGAACATCGGCCAAACTGAACCCAAATACAGACATTACCAACCGATATATTGGAATAATAATCAATTTTATTGATAAATATGAAATAAGCTAATGAATGTATTATTTATCGTGGGTAAACGAGCGTGGCTGTTCGTAGCCGTAGTATATTGGCGTAGCTCGTAGGCAAGTCAAAGACTACGACTCTTTAGTTGTTATTTAATGTTGAAAAAGCACTTTCATTATGTCCAGTATCAAGTGTGTATGGAGTGGAAGCTTTCTTGATTGAATTGTTTATGTTTATGATTATTTGAAGGCCTTTGCACTACTTTTAACTCGCTTTAATTTTAACTTTAATTGAGTCAAATCATAATTTAACTACACTAAAAAGTTTGCAGTCTTTTATATTGGAAATATTCAAATTTTGAATCGAGTATTAAAATAAATTATTATTGCAATATTTCTTTGATTTTTGAGTTAGTATTATTTTAAAAGTATTCATTGTAAATAAAATGTAAAACCCCCTTATAAATAATTTAAAAAAACTACTGTATTCCCCGTATTTTCGTCAAAGAGAAAAAACAATATAATGTATGATTCTAAATCAAATGCCTTTAAAGTGTTTTCTGGATACCTACTTATAAATTGAACTTCTCTGGTATAGAATCGACTAGAGATCGACTAGATGCACATTCTCCTTCATATATGTTACAACAGTCTCTCGAGTATATGAATTTAATCCAACTAAATATCTTTCAAAGGGGCTTCGAACCCAACTTCATTAATAAATGAATACAGATTTTGGAGAGTTTTTACTTATAATCCAATACTGAAAATTGATTACCCTTGCTTCTTTTAGATGACACTTTATTATTCAAGCTTCAAGTGCTTTTTATATAACTATAGACTATAATTTCATACGTTTGGAACACACGGTATATTTTTCTTTAATATTTTCAAAATGACCAGCGTAATAGCTCAGGGGATAAGACGCTTGACTGCAAATATTGTGGTCATGGGTTCAAATCCCGCTCAAGTAAAAAAAACCAAATTGATTTGAGCGGTTATTACGACTGGGAGATCGGGGATCAAATAATATTAATAAAATCGCGATCGATCATCCTGATTTAGGTTTACTCTGATTTCGTGTATTGTAAGGTAAATACTGATTATTAAGTCGGTGACCTGTGTAACTAGTAATAGTTAAGATCACCGACAGACAATTAATTAACACGTTGTTGTGTATAAAAATCCCTCTCAAATAGACCCTTACTAAAAATAAAAAAGCTCCTCGGAGCGTAAATAAATAAATAAATGATTATGAAAAAACTATCATTAAAAAATAAATATCAAATATGTATGTATGGCATAGTATGGCGTAGCATATACATATAAATAAAAAAACATACTAAAAAAATGAACACAAGTTTTCAAACTAATGTTAAATCAACTTATCGTATTTTTATTTTAAATATATTTTTTATGAATATTGTACGTGTATGTATATATTGTATGGAGGTGATGTGAAGTCCCTTTCGCAGTGACTCGTGGAGTTGCTCTATAAATTGTGCCGAATGGCCACTATTGAAATTCCTCGCTGGCAAAATTGCTACACCTTCACCAAATTTCAGTAGAGAATCTTCACACCGTCGGCATACATACATAGCAGGAGAGAGACACGCACCCACACCTTTTACAGCCCGTGCCTTTTTATACACCGCCTCCTTGTATATGTCGCCTAATGATTTTCAGACACGTCCAAGTGATTTCGAACACAATTAAAGCAGTCCCGTGTCGTAATTTACTTGGAGGCTTATGGGGTCATTTTGCCCTCGCTATATTAAACTGATCATTCAAAAGTGTGTATAGGGTTGAATTATACGCGGACGTTACTTCTAAGGGTGATCATACCTTATAACTCTCAAATACGACTACCTATGATCATTTGTACTAATTTATAACTATTTAATCTTACAATCTAAGAGTTTTTATTTCAATTATAAAAAAGTATAATAAACCCCATTAAATATAGGTAATAATTTATGTTATTTATATTATTGAATATATATAGAATGCATAAATTTCACAACAGAATTACAGTTATCAAACCCAAGGTGCAATTAAAAAATAAACATATTAAGAGAATGCTTTATAATTCAGTAAAGTTAAGAAAAGAACAAACATAAGTAATCTTATAAAAATACAACCTAACCTAACCTAACAAATGAAAATAACCTTTTATAATAAGCTTAATATAAATATAAAATAAGTAAGATAAAAATGAATGAAAAAAATACACTGCATGATCACAATGTAAGAGATGGGGAATATATTTTTTTTATTTATAATAAAAAACCTAACCTAACCGAAAAAATGTAAAATATGCTATTTATAATAAGTTTGATAAAAATACATAAAATAAGTATATTATAAAAAGGAAAAAAGAATGCAAAAAAATATATTGCACGGTCACAAAGAAACAGATGTGGAATAATTAATTTTTTTTTTATTATTTATAACAAAAAACCTTACCTAACCTAACAAATGTTAAATAAGCTAACCTAACCTAATCTAACAAATGTTAAATAACCTATTTATAATAAGTTTGATATAAATAAAAAAGAGGAAAAAAGAATGCAAAAAATCATGGTCAAAAGGAATAACTATTTTTTTATTATTTTTAATAACTCTTACTTATAGTTAAATATTTATTTAAATTTCAAAATATGTAAGTAACACAAAATTAAAATAAACACGCTGATTTCCAACATTTATTTTTTGTTATTAAAAAGCAAAATAGTTTGCCATCATCAGAGTCCACCAAAAATCAGCATTTATTTTTATGAAAAGTAGCTCCAAAAAAAAATAGTATCCACTACTCTTTGTTACTTATGTTTATAGAGGATACGTCAAACTTTAGACACGTACAGAGGCGACTTTACTTATGATTAACATTTGTCTCAGAAACCTAAAACAACTTTTTAATATTTATCAAGGAAACAATGTACACCGATCGAAATTTCACAAAACCGGTCTGAAAGAAAATGTCCTTTCTCGATGCTGTAAAATACAGAGTTCAGGCTATAAAGATTGCGGGGGGTTTTAAAGTGAAACTTTTTTATTATTTATTTTTGATTGTGTGGTGTTGGTTACAAGAGGCAAACAATAAATAAATACAACGATAAAGCAGTGTTTCCATTGTTATACACCTAACTTTTCGTCTCGGTCTACAGACACGCCGCTTGCCCACCTTCTCTTTAATAATATCATCACCATTATTTTAACATTTATTATCTATATCTAAGAAAATCTATCAATACTTGTCCCCTTTATGATACACGAAAATGATGACTTAAAACCTACGATAAATAAAATATTTAAAGTACATGATTGACCTTCAGAGGCGACTACGTTTACTTTAAATAAATATAAATGCCACTAATCTAAATTATAAAATTATTCAATAATTTTTTATTCATATTCAAGCTCAATAAAATTGAATTGCTGATGATTTTTACTTTGTGTTATATATTTTTATGTATTAATTTAAACCTTCCTTCAACTTTAAGGATATATATTAATATTATGTTTGCATTTTTAAATACATACTAATGCGTTGTATAAATAAATAAATATTTCAATCAATTATGAAGCTTTTATATATAACTATAAAAAGATTCGTTTGATTGCAAAAAGCCCATAAATCCATTTGACGGTTAATTTAATTACAAAATTTTAGTTTTTATTAGATCGAATACTTTTAACTAAAAAGTAATAGCATCATGATACGAATTTTCAATTTAATATATAAAAATATTATAATGGACTTACTCTAAACTTTTTAAAAGAATTTCATCATTAAAAACTCTTTATAAATTTAGTTCATTATAAAAATTTACCCATTCTTTGGAATAAAGGCATTTATTTATTTCAAGACCATTACCTGGTATTTTTTAATATTGAGCCTTATTTTATCTAGATATGATGTGAACCAAATAAATACAATAAAATTAGTAAAAAATATATATTTATAGAATTGTATTGAAAGGAGTCTTTTATCAAAATTTCTTATTAACTCGATAAGAGTGAGTGTGTTGTTAAATAAATTCATTTAGCTCTTTATCAATATTTTAGTGCGACTTGTTTGACTGTTTATTACAATGTCTTTATTAAATTTGAATTTCACATTGTGCATATAATACAAAACATATTAATAATTATACTTGGTTGTATGGAATATATAAATCTTTTTACCTATAACCAACAATTTATTTGATATTAGAGATATTAAATAATAAAAAGAATGAGGAAAAAATATAAAACCCATATCCATCATTGTTTTTAATTGAACACTGAAATATTTTTATCTCCATTATGTGATGCCAGTACGATTATAAAAAAAAATACTAAAACGGGACTAAGCATTTTTTTGTTTAAAAAAAATATTTTTCTAATAATAAAATAATTTATTATGACAGCTTGAGAATCTTCGTTCTTATTAATGAGTGAATTAATGAGTAATTAACTTTATAATGTCATCGCATTAGTTCAAGTACATGTTCAAGCTTAAGGTCAAGTTCAATTTGGAATTCGTCAACAAGGTATTGTTTACTTCATGCAATATGCGCAGTGCATTTCGGTTGAAATAACGCTGTACCGTACTTCAAATCAGGCGGTCAATCACCTAATACGTAAATACGCTAGATTCTCATTCATCATTTAAAAATAATAATTAAAAATTGAAAAGTTTAACTAGTCGACTTGGACCATTAATGAAGGTGTAGTTGTGTTACATTTAATGTACCATTCCTTACATTTAATTATTTGAGTATCAATAAAAGACATGTTTTATATGCCATATGTTTATTTAATTATTTGATTAAAATATTCTTCATAAAATTGTTAGGTTATCTATAGACGAGCAATCTAGAGATGAATCTCTCCTTGGAGGTATTGTGTTGCAATATTTTGCATTAATGACTTCTTCGGTACAAGGAATGATGGTCACCCTTCGGTGATTTTGACCGTGTCAGTGTGTGGTAAGAAGCTAGCTAGTTAGCAAGTAAGAAAGCACATACATAGAGAGAGTGGCAAACAACACTTTAAGAGAAGCTCAAGAAGAGCGAGTCTTAAGCAGCCGCATTATTTAATACCCCCTTACAAACAAAGCCATAAAAAGGGAACGATAAATCAAGAGGGCACTTCTCCGCTTAGCATCCGCAATTAAAACTTACTTTTTGCCATCAGACAACCACGACAACATATCCTTCTATACACACAACATTACCTTGTCTATACAAAAAGCACTTGTATGCATCGGGAAATATTGAAAATAGAAAATAATCATTTTATTAAAAAAATATGTTTGTATAAAAATTCATCCCCATTTCATTAATAATTACATGTGTGTGTATTTTATTTTACAATTTCTTTATTAAATATAATTTGCGTACAATGTTTTGATACATTATGATTAGATGTTACAATTTTAAGTTTATAGACTTAGTCTTTTACTTATTTTAATACGGAGTATAATCAATTGATATTTAAAATAATTTATAAGTAATAACATAATTTATGGGAAAAAATACAAAAACCCACTTGTAGAAATACTAAAATATATATAAATATTGTACATAATAAATAATAATAATAATAAAATAAAATAAACTTAGAATTACAAAAACATATACTTAATACTATATGAATAAAACAAAAATATTGTGAAACACGAATATAGTAAAATTATTAATGACACATGTATGTGTATATTTATTTACATGCACTCTGGGATATTTTCGAGAGGTTTTATCAATTTTGGGTTATTTTTAGACACAACTTGTAAATCCATTGTCTGTCGATGATATTATTAGTTACAAAATATTTTTCTCAATATTCTTTCTTAATTTAATTACTTTGATAACTAGCTGATAAAAGAGTAATATAATCTTCCAGTCTTGTTTATTAATTAATTTAATAACGTGTTTATTAATTGTCTGTCGGTGATCTTAACTATTACTAGTTACACAGGTCACCGACTTAATAATCAGTATTTACCTTACAATATAGGAAATAAAAGTAAACCTGGATCTAGGCGATCAATTGAGATTTTATAAATAATATTTCTCTATCTCTCAGTCGTAATAACCGATTTTTTTTGCTGGATTTGAACCCATGACCTCAGTATTTGTAGCCACGCGCCTTATCCTCTGATCTATATTAACTGTGATAGTGAAATAAATCAATGATGTTGGGTTAGTTTAGGCCTCAGTATTTACCTTTTAATCGGAAATCAGAGAAAACCTGAATCTAGACGATCGATCGGGATTTATATTTAATATTTTTCCCGATCCCGATGAATCCATGAACACATTATTGGAAGCCATATTATATGAGCTATCACTCTGGTTATATTAAATTTTTACATGTTAATTGAAGAAAATATAAGTAAAACCGCACAAGACCATCGATAAGAATTTTAATCCTTAATTTATTGATCGATATCCTATTTCTGTTAATTATAAAATTAATTACCTCTTTTCAATTCGAGTAGGACGATATTTGTAGGCATGCACTTATCTACTGATCTTGTATGGATCATTCTAAAAAATATCTACCTTTTTCAATCTCTTCACAAAGTTCAGTATATAATGCAATCCAGTAAAAGTTTAGTGAGCGATAAAGGTCTCATATGTTTATGGGGTTGAAGCGGAAATAAAAGGTGGCTTAATCTTTCGACCACAGCCACCCCGTTCACAGTTACACGGGGATGAACGTTTTTCAAAGGCAGTAGTGATTTGTGGCGGCTTCAGGGGGTTGAATATAAGCCTTAAAGGGGGTCGGCTGAAGGAGGAAGGAAGTCGGAAGTTACCTTTAAGTGTGCTCGGAAGGAATTTCCCATCGGAGGCATCGGTTTTCAGGAACTCCATTCGGATTCTGAAAAAAGGACTACTACTTTATAACCTCACAGGAAATGGACCAAGCCGTTTCCTTAACACTGAACTACTTCACACACATTTCATTCGATTGATATTATATATATACAATAGTAAAGTTTAGATTGAATCTTCCTCATGTTATATCATTAATTAAAACATAGATGCATTAATCACTAGAGAATATTCTCGGGGATTGTAATAAAATTATAATGGTTTCCGTAATGTATAACTTTGTGATATCCAAACTTGTGAGCGCGATTGTTGGATTAAAATTTAAAGTTGAGCGGAGGATATATCGATAAATCTGTGGTCGGATTCAAAGAGAGTGTAGAAGAAGAGAGCCATTCCATTGTCACTTCCTTCATAAATTCGACAAGAGGGACTTTTTGAGAAGAGAAGTAGAAGTGAGCAAAAGCTATGAAGCTAAAGTATGAAACGGCTACGACTACTACGACGGGCGACTACGACGACTACGGCTTCCCGGAGCTTTCTCTTTTGTTAACCGAATGACTTATTGCTTGCTTATTAGCGATCTTGTTGGTGTCTTGCAACGATATTTTTTTTAACAATTTCAAATTAAATATATATGCTTATATTGAAGTTATTCACTGTAATGGTATTCCCAAACAATCGGTTATTGAGTTTTAAGCATAATACTTTTTTATTATTTTTCTTAGTGAAAAGTCTATTCTTGTTATTTTTAAAATATCCTCATAAATGGGTTTCTATTTTTTTCCATAATTTTATTATTTAATACTAGGTATCTTCATGTCACAAAAATGTTATGAAAATTCTCATGTTAGCCATAGGCAAAAAGATATATTCTGTTCAATGTGTGTGAAATTTTGTATAATATGTAAGTAAGACAAATAAAAATATTTTAAATATGCATCTATATTATGTACATATGTATAGTTTATTAAATGAATTATTGTTTTTTTTATTATATTATAATGAATTATTGTTTTTCATAATTAAATATGTTGAATGATCTTCACATATTATAAAAATAATTCGGTCAAATAAAGTTTTTTTTTATTTATGTATTTGGGTAATTAGTAAATACCATATCTTTATAGTGTTTCATGATAAAAAATTGCACTCAATTTTATTTTTTGGTTAATGATCCATATACAATTATCCACACAGTGTTTCATAATTTAAAAAATATATACCACACTTTTCTTCACGTATTTTTCAAACGGCATTTTTTTAGATGAACATAGCTTATAATAATTTTTATCGAACACGTTTATGGTGATAAAAGAATATTTATTTTAAATAAAAACCGTCGCTGAATCCTTTTCAAAGGAAGTGATAATGTAGGTGTTGTTGACGTTGGCTGCAGTCGCTCTCCAAATCCATCCGGATTTCAGCTTTCCTCCTCTCATCATCATCATTATTATCAAAACCAACACAATTTCTAATTTCTATATATATATATATATATATATATATATATATATATATATATATATATATATATATCTATATATATATCTATCAATATCTGATATTCCTATTTAATATAAATTTTCATAAAACCATTCCTTCCATCATAGGATATAACCATTACAATTCAAACGCCCATAAAATCCTAATGTAGTAACAGTGTTGGTGTTAATTGAATTCCATAGTGGCGATTAGTGAAGTCCAGGATCGTCAGGCTAAATATTCAAAAGAGGGTGTGGCGTGATTATAATAAAGAGATGATCGTAATAAAGGGAGTTTATCTTTGGGTATAATAGTATCCAGGTATTGCATTCTTGTGCAGTTTGTCGTCCCCTTAGATAATGGTGTTTGGGGAATTGCGTACTATTGCTCACCACACCGTACATACACTACTTCTATGGGATTAAAATTTATTATCTTCAACCTTTAATTAAAACCATCGGACTGTATGCTTGTCGCAATGTGGATAATCTATGAAAGCTATGAATAAAAAAATATATATTACAAATTACTATGACAAAGTGTAACCATTAAATATAGTATACGAATTAAGATACATAAATAAAAGTCATGCATATAAGTTGAAATGTAAATAAAAGTATTGAAATGCTTTAGTAAAAAACCAGAATCTTAATTTCTAAGTAAATAAAAATTCACCTTAAATATAATTTATCCAGCATAATAACTACAACTACCATGGTTATCGGTTAAAAAAAATATTCATTGGTTAGGATAAAATATTAACTGGATGAACTCATTTCCACCAATTCTGCCACATTGTTAAGACCTTATATAGTAACATATGAATGATTGCTTCCTACATCCTACTTTATTTTATTTTATTTTATATACATTTGATTTTTGTTTTAAACCCTTATTATTATTATTTTTGTCTTGTTCGTGAGACAAAGCTCATATGTATGTCTATATGCAAATTAATAAATTAATAATATCCCGATCGATTGTCTTAATCCAGGCGTACTCTGATTTCCTGTATTGTACAGAGTATAATCAATTGATATTTAAAATAATTAAAAAGTCATAACATAATTTATGGGGAAAAATACAAAAACCCACTTGTAGAACTACTCAAATGTATAAATATATATTATAAATAATAAATAATAATAAAATAAAATAAACTTAGAATTACAAAAACATATACTTAATACTATATGAATAAAACAAAAATATTGTGAAACACGAATATAGTAAAATCATTATTAACAGACAAAATCAAATGTGTTTGTGAAAAAAGATATGTTAAAGAATTTTTAAGAAATGTCTCTCAACATTGCAGTGGTAATTTAAAGTTTCGCTTATTTGAAACATATTTGATTTTGTTAACATTTTGTATTAAAGAGTTAGTGGAGAAGTTAATCATTTTGTTATAGTGTATATTATTACCTATTTCAATTATTTATTAAATAGGTAAAGCAAAAGTAACTTTCTTTTGTTGATTACTAACTTGTTAATAGAAGGCCCAAGTGTTCACTTCACAAATCTAGTATTTTTTAACAATTTCAGGAACTAACAAATGAACACATTACGTATGATGGTAATTAAGTGAATGTTAACCATGAGTGTTTGTATAGTTAAGTTTAGTGTTTCCTCATTGACCGCACGTTCGGCCAAATCCCATACGACATGACAACCGCATTAGAAGTAAGGCAGTCCAAAGCGCAATCTTAGTTATTAATGTCACTACAATAAATAACAATTACAAACGAGAGGCTCGACGACACAATTTTCATTTTAGCTGGAGATATTTTCTGATTCCGAAGACCCGTTAATGTGGCCCCCAGTGGCAACAATAAGACACACGCACATATAAATTGCCGTCGACCGCGGCTATGAACCCGCATCTACCTCTATGAAGACCGCGAGATTTTAATTAGTACATATACGCCTTATAACCTAACATTCTGGAGGGTTAGAATTCACTTTCTATAACTGCACAAAACACTAATCGTAGACGTTTGTGAGTGTATTAGTGCGTGTGGGTATAAACACGCACACAGTCAAACAAATCTCAAAGAAGTCCACGACGACATAAAGTTAAAAATGATCAAAGCAAATATCGCAGATTTGAGTAAAAAACATAACACTAACTTCCTGACTGACCCGATTATAAGTAATATAAATAAAACCAAATATGATTCAAGGAAACGTAAGTTCATTTTACCAAGGAACTTACAAAATTTTCGATTTTTCACGAGATTTAGCTTAGGTTAATATTATTTAAATTTTCATTGGGTTACCCATGAATTTGTCAAATGTTATTTTTTTTATTATGTATGTACATGATTTTTAAAACTCTTAATAATATATTATGAAACTAGCTTCCTGACTAACCCAATTATAAGTAATATAAATAAAACCAAATATGATTCCAGGAAACCCAAGTTCATTTTACCAATGAACTTCCAAAATTTAGATTTTTCACGAGATTTAGCTTAGGTTAATATTATTTAAATTTTCATTGGGTTACCCATGAATTTGTCAAATGTTGTTTTTTTTTTTTATTATTATGTATGTACATGATTTTTAAAACTCTTAATTATAATCTTAATAATATATTATGAAACTAGCTTCCTGACTAACCCAATTATAAGTAATATCAATAAAACCAAATATGATTCGAGGAAACCTTAGTTCATTTTACCAATGAACTTCCAAAATTTCGATTTTTCACGAGATTTAGCTTAGGTTAATATTATTTAAATTTTCATTGGGTTACCCATGAATTTGTCAAATGTTAATTTTATATTTATTTTTTTATTATTATGTACATGATTTTTAAAACTCTTAAAAATATATTATGAAACTGGCTTCCTGACTAACCCAATTATATTTAAGTTATGTCAATAAAACCAAATATGATTCGAGGAAACCCAAGTTCATTTTACCAATGAACTTCCAAAATTTCGATTTTTCACGAGATTTAGCTTAGGTTAAGTTTACTTAAATTTTCATTGGGTTACCCATGAATTTGTCAAATGTTATTTTTTTATTATAATGTATGTACATCATTTTTAAAACTCTTAATTATAATCTTAATAATATATTATGAAACTAGCTTCCTGACTTACCCAATTATAAGTAATATCAATAAAACCAAATATGATTCGAAAAATCACCCAACCAACCTGGTATTGAGGTTTCAGCATAATACTTTGTTATTATTTTTGTTAGTGTTGAGTATATTCTTGTTATTGTTAAATAATCTGTAAAAATACATTTTATTATTTAATATTAAGTATCTCTAATGTCACATAAAAATGTCTAATTCATAAGATGTTTTGTATTAAATGAACAATGTAAAATTCAAATTTAATAAAGAAATTTTAATGTACAGTTAAACAAATATATAAACTAAAATATTGATTTATTTTTCAATCTCTGCTGTTTATACATATGTCTTTAATTGAAATTCAAATATATTAATGTAAGCAATGGTATATTAAATGTAACACAACTACACCTTCATTAATGGTCTGCTAGTAAAATTTTAAGAAGTAAGATTTTCTAGCTTTTAGAATCAATTATTTTATTCTTAGGCCCCTTTTAGTATATTTTTATGATCGTATTGGGATTACATAATAGGCTTTAAAATATTTGAAGTTCAATTAAAGACATGTTGTATATATTTTTTGATGATTTAAAGATGACTACGGATTAAAATGATAATATAATATGACTATCAGCATATTCAGACATAAGGCTAATAATTTCCCTATTCCTTATTATTGATTTTTTTGTAAATATTAAAATAAAAGATATTTTAATGTTTATAATCCGAGAAACTACTATTTTAAAAAATATTTTTGACATTACATATCAATAGGCTACAGGCATCGCAATGACTCGGATTTCCTGGATTATGAAGTGATCATTTTACAGACGAGTCAAATTAAAAAAATAAAATATAAATCTGTATTAAAATTCTTCACGAGGCGTATAAATAAATATATTGTATTTATTTGGTATATTTATGAGGGTTAGAAGAGCTGGTCCTAATATTTAAAAAAATAATCTTTATTCAAATGAATTGAGAGTGACAACAACCCTTGAGTTTTAGGGTTGTCACTTTCAATATAAATGTAGTTTATTTTAATATTTATTCTTTGTATGTCAGAGAAATGCACTTTCATTAAATTTTGTATGTTACTGATAATAAATAAATCATTTATTTAATGGCATGTACTGTGTCATATAAAAATATAATTAGAATAAAATACGTACAATAATTTTTCTTTATATCGAAATATTGATAATTTAAAAGTCTTTTTTTATATTCCATACAAAGTCAAAACATGAAAAAGCAATTAAAAGGGTGGATAATTACATTTGAAATACGAGTGAACAAAGTCTTCGATTGCAATTTTTAAAATTTTACTCCATGGCCATTAGACTCTGGTAACTGCTTTGCCAAACCACTATAAATTATCGATAGTACTGTATATTCGTTTGTCGGCTGAAAAATAGCGAGATTTAAAATTATTAAAGAAATCAATTAAAGCATGCTTTTGATTACTATACATTGTATGGTTTGGGTTTATCAGTCGAAAATACTATTTTTAATATTTTTTATTACAATCTCTTTACTTTTCAGAGTAACAGCTGTATATATGTGCGGTAACTCATTGTCGAAAGTTCCTTTTTTCCGTACCGAGTTGGCAAAAGTTGGCCCCAGAGTTGCCATGCACCATTAAGCTGAACCACCAGATATTTCTAATTACTCAAATAAACTCTTACCAAAAATAACCATCGAAAAATATCGATTCACATTATTACTATATAAAAATCATAATGATAAATATTATTATAAGTCATCATAATATCATCCACAAACCTTGTATTTTCTACTACAGTCATCCACTACTCAATTTTTTCATATTTACAGTGGATGTACCAGTTATTGACACCCTTATGGAAATTTCAAAATTTTTATCTTCATAATATATGTAATTGGAATGAATCAAATAACCCAAAATATTTTTGATATTTTTTATTATAAAATTTATTTATTAAATATAATTTACATACAATGTTTTGATACATATGAAGTAGTTACAATATGAATTTTATATACTAAGTCTTTTACTTATTTTAATACAGTAAAATCAATTGGTAATTTAAATAATTAATAAGTCATAACATAATTTATGGGAAAAAATATAAAAAACTAACTAACCTATTAAAAAACTACTAAAATATACATAATATATAAGAAATAACATTTAGAAAGGTAAACAAATACTTTATTTTGATACGTAACCTCTATTTTCTTATTACTTAATTTATTAAAAAATCTGAAGCGTTTTTAAGCATTTTAATATTATTTTTATAATATAAAACAACCCACAATATTCTGCAATAATTGACATGCGTCACCAATAATTGATACAAAATTGCACCAGTAATTAACATTAAGTATCCACAATACAACAAACACGTAATCTGTTTTAATAATATAAAAATTATACAACCGATTATTATACATTTTTTGCAATTTCTTTATTTAATTTCAATTTTACAAAGTTTAAATAATATAAAACATCTTATGAATTAGACTTAGGTATATACATTTTTTAACATGAGAATTTTATAACATTGTTATGTGACATTAAATTATAATATATTCTAAATGTTGACAATTATTAATTAAAACCTGGTAGTGGTAGTGTAGCATCACACTCACTTACACTCACATACACACACGTATGCACTCGGCGGCACGACGAGCAATCGCCCTGTTCCATTCGACACTTCAAACAGTACACACGTCTCTTGTGTCCCTTCCCTCAACAGCTTTTATTTAATATAACATTAAATCTCGTTATATCTTTTATTTAATATAACATAACATTATACCACGTCATATCTGGTGACCCCGACATTGGATTTCGCAATCTTCATCTGATCTGGACACGAATCACCGACGAGGAACAGCAGGAAGTAAGGGTATATGGTTCTCTTCAATTCATCATCAAATAACAAGTAGGACCATTCCTCATCTTTCACATCAAAATAAAAAAATAATTGTCAAAAAAGAAAAAATTGTGTCGACACATTCCGCAAGTGAAGAATAATTCTGAGAATATTACAACCGTCATCGAATATTATCATATAATAATTCCGAGAATATTACCACCAACAGTGCAATCGCTGAGTCAACACCTATTAAATAAACATTACTGCATTACTCATATTACGGCCACAGGCATATCAGCATACAACATTATAATCATAATTAATACATCAAATATAATAAATTAATACAACAAAAATGAATCACAACATGGAATGGGACATTAACATACCAACAACCAACACCATCATCATCAGCAACTGATGGACTGATGGGTGAACGCCTCAGCACAGATGTCGAGTCCGTGCAACTTCATCGCAGAAATCACACCAAACAACAGCGATACAGCCATGGCACGGATGAGACAAGATATGGAGGACCTAAAACAACTGGTCCGGCAGTTGTCCATATCGGTGGGCGATAGAACACGAAGACCTTATGAGCCAAATTTCAGAGATCGCAGCCGACAACGCGGAAACCGTAGCCGACAACGTAGCCGGCAACGCAGCAACTCGCGGCCGACACATGACAACTGTTGGTATCATTTCAAATTCGGCGCCAAGGCAAACAAGTGCCAACAGCCGTGTAAATTCAATGCGGAAAACTAGACGCTGCAGCGACCGCAGAGGTGGACAGCGCTGCAGCCCTTCCAATATCACACCGCCTCACAATGCACGACATTCGCACCAGGAAGGCCTACCTTGTCGACTCCGGAGCAGACATTTCAGTACTGAAAGTAACAGACAGCAAACAACCTGCTACAACAATTACAGCAAGAGCAGCTAACGGAACGCCCATCAAGACTTACGGGACCAAGAGGATAACACTGCACCTCGCTCCCAACGCAATCTACACATGGACGTTCATCATTGCTGATGTCGAGCGCAACATCATCGGGGCCGACCTTCTGAAACATCACCAACTGTTAATAGACCTCAGTGGGAAATGTCTCTTCGACAAACAATTTAGAGTGAAAATACAAGGACAGGTAGACCAAGAACAAATCGAATCCATCAAATTATTGACACCAACGAAGGAATACTTATCGGTCATCAAAAAATTTCCGGAATTGTTTGACGCCGATAGGATAAAAAAACCTTCAAAACATTCGGTCCGACATCACATCACCACAACAGGTACACCGGTATACGAGAAAGCGAGATCTCTCAATAAAGTGAAGTATGACAAAGCGAAGCAGGAGATCATCAAATTACAACAATTAGGGATTATACGACCATCATCCTCACCCTGGGCATCCCCTATTCACATCGTGGAGAAGAAAGACGGGGGAATACGCATCTGTGGCGACTACAGGCGACTTAACGCTCAAACCGCTCCAGATAGATACCCCATACCACGCCCTTCCGAGGCTCAAAATCATCTCGAAGGAAAAACATTTTCTCCAAAATCGATCTCCAACGGGCTTATCATCAAATACCAATAGCCGAAGAAGATATTCCGAAGACAGCCATCTCAACACCTTTCGGATCTTTCGAATATGTGAAAACGCCATTCGGACTTCGAAACGCAGGACAATCTTTCCAACGCTTCATAAACACCATACTTGGAGATATGGAAGACGTATTTGTCTACTTAGACGACATCTTAATCGCATCAAAGAACGAAGAACAACACCTTAAGTGCATCACAGAACTTTTCTCGAGATTGGACAAATTCGGTTTATCAGTCGCACTCGAAAAATGTCAATTTGGCCTTACTGAAATAGAATTCTTAGGATTTAAAATAACAACAGCAGGTATACAACCAATTTCTGAGAAGATCCGCATCATAGAGGATTTTCCAAAACCACAGACAGTCCTAGAATTAAGAAGATTTTTAGGGATAATTAATTTTTACAGAAAACTTATTCCTAAAGCAGCTCAATTTCAAAAACCACTGAACAAATACCTTACTTCGTCGAAGAAAAAGGACAAAACACCAATAGTGTGGGACGATGAAGCCAACGCAGCTTTTCAATTATGCAAAGAAGCGATAGCGAAGGCAACCACACTAGCACACCCATCAGCCGAAGCTACCATGGTCCTGCTTACTGACGCTTCAGGATCCTGTGCGGGAGGAGCACTTCACCAACAAATCGGAAACGTGCTCCAACCAATCGGATTCTACTCCAAAGCTCTATCAGTAACGCAACAGAACTACTCGACCTACGACCGAGAGCTTTTAGCAATATTCTTGTCCATACGCTACTTCAGGGACAGCGTAGAAGGGAGAGAATTGATTGTTAAAACTGACCACAAACCTCTGACTTTTGCACTCAATAAACCACAATCTCCTGCAGATAATCCACGCCGACTCAGACAATTAGACTACATATCGCAATTCACCAACCGAATAGTCTACATCGAAGGCGAAGAGAACACCGTTGCAGACGCACTCAGTCGGATCTCTACAATCAATCTCCCAACTAACTTCGACTTGAAGGACATCGCAAAAACTCAAACAAATGACCCAGAGCTGGAAAATCTCAAACAGCACCCAGCACTACAATTCAAGAAAATAACATCAGCAAACGCTCCAGCATTATGGTACGAAACTTCAACGCAGAAGGCGCGACTTTTCGTACCAGCATCCTGGCGCAGACAAGCTTTTCACCAAGTTCACGACATAGCTCACACTGGCAGCAGATCTACAATTAAAGCCATCAAGGAACGATTTTTCTGGAAAGGTATCAACCAAGACGTAACGAAGTGGGTTAAAAACTGCATCACCTGTCAACGTTCAAAAATCCATCGCCACACTCGCAGTCCTTATGGAAGTTTCATCGAAACCGATCGTTTCGAACACCTCCATATTGACATAGTTGGACCATTACCTATCTGCCAAGACATGTCCTATCTAATAACAATGATTGACAGAGCAACATCCTGGTTCGAAGCCATCCCAGCACAAAACATCACAGCTGACACGGTAATCAAAACACTGCTGAATCACTGGATCGCTAGGTACGGTTCACCTATCACCATCACTAGCGATCAAGGAAGACAATTCGAATCAGAGGTATTCAACAAGTACTGTCAACTTCTTGGCATTGATCACAACCGAACTGTTGCTTATAACCCAAAAGCTAACGGTAAGGTTGAAAGACTGCATAGAACTATCAAAACTAGTCTAATGGCCCAACTCAAAGGCAGTACCAACTGGATAGATGCACTACCAATCGCACTCCTGGGCATCCGGAACGCGGTTAAGGACGGCGATGAATATTCCGCCGCACAAAGAGCATTCGGCATCTCACTTCGATTACCAGGTGACGTAATTTCACCTCAAACATCCAAAAAAACATCAAACGAATCAACCAAAGATCTCATCAGGGCAATGTCAACTTTAAGACCCAAGTTGTCCAGAAATAACACCAGGGAAAAACTCTACAAGCCGGATGAGTCAGACAACTGTGAGCACGTCTTTCTCAGAAGAGCAGTTAAGAAACCACTGGTCCAGCCTTATACAGGACCCCACAAAGTCATTGAAAGAAAAAATAACAACCTCAAAATTGAAGTAAGTGGGACACAAATAATTGTGAACACAGACAGACTGAAACCAGCATTCTTCTTAACTGACGAGTCAGCAGACAGCCCAACTAGGTCAGGCAAAGGCAGCAACAATCTTAAACACTCATCAGCACCTGACTCATCCGACGACTACGTAACTAGATCTGGGAGAGTCAGCAAAAAAGTGCGATTCGCTGACGCAGAATGACGAAGCTCATACATATTATTGTATAGAATCAACTGGACACTTGAGACATCACACGTAGCATTGTATAGAGTCGTAAAAGTTTCACGGGTTCTTCAAACCCTTGCTCCACTTTTGGGGGACGCATGTAGCATCACACTCACTTACACTCACATACACACACGTATGCACTCGGCGGCACGACGAGCAATCGCCCTGTTCCATTCGACACTTCAAACAGTACACACGTCTCTTGTGTCCATTCCCTCAACAGCTTTTATTTAATATAACATTAAATCTCGTTATATCTTTTATTTAATATAACATAACATTATACCACGTTATAGTAGAATTAAAAATAATATGTAGTAAAAATTTTGCTTAATTTTTTTCATCAAATATGCCTTTTGAATCGATTATCTTAAAAAAACTAACCTATTTTCCTAGTAATAGAATTATTATAATTAGACAATTAAATTAATGGAATAATTAAATATTTAAATATTTCAAACAATGAGCTTCCTCATAAAGACGCTTTGTATTTATTCCTTTGCTAAAAGCAATGTTATTTTTATGATATGAAAATATTATTAACAAATAATTTGTAGATTGTTTTAATATCTGCATTTGTGTTTTACATAATTTTTTTATCTTTTTAATGGTTTAGTCTGGGTTTGAATCAGACGCTCAAAAACATGACTTAAAATGTACGCGCGTAAAACGCGTCTTTGCTCCTTAATTCTTTAATTTGCTGTAATACCTCACTATAAATTGATTTCAAAGTAAATTGTCAGACTCATCAAGAGCTTATTAATTGAAGTCCTAGGTAAAATAAATATTAAATAATCATAATTGCGTGGTATGAATAATGCGAGCACGCACTTGTGGTAAATGCGCATATCTCTCCATGACAAATACAGCTCGCGTTCAAAGCTTATTCTGTGTCATTTTTATGTGTTTACTTATAATAGCTACTATAAATTATTTTGAATCCCTTACCATCACCACAACCCATACCAACATTATTCATTTACGAGCACACCTTCAAGACGCGACGACACCTAAATTCTTACACTCAGACAAACTTTTATCGTTCGTTATTTTTATTATTTCCACACCCCGTCATCCCCCCGAAACACGAGGGTTGTCACTCCCAATTCATTTGAATAAACATTTATTTTCGATTAATTAGTACAAGCCTCTCTAAATTTAATATTTTTTTAATAAAGCATGCTAATGCTGCTGCTCACAATCAGAGCAATCACAATCTTTCAACCCATTCGTCTATAATTATTAGGTATATTAATTATTTATAAACTACACACAATGTGTTTATTGATTGTATGTCGGAAATCTTAACTATTACTAGTTACACAGGTCACCGACTTAATAATCAGTATTTACCTTACAATACAGGAAGTCAGAGTAAACCTGGATTAAGACGATCGATCGGAAGTAATATTATTCCCGATCTCAAAATCATAATAACCGATCAAATCGATTTTTTAATGGTATTTGAACCCATGACCACATTATTTTGAGCCACGTGTCTTATACCGTGAGCTATTACGCTGATATTTTATAAAATTGATTAATAAATTGAAATTTTGTCGAATAAATTTTTTTTGACAATTTTTTCATTATTTTAATTTTAAATATAAATACATATAATATTACTACATCATAATGCAGTATCACTACAGCATTACGGGGGATCCCAAGTCGCCGTGATGTTGTAATAATCGTTAAAATCAATTTATTTTATTTTACTTGATCGGGATTAAACGCGTTTTATCCCCTGAACTTCTACGTTGCTAAAATTGTTAAAAA
Source organism: Agraylea sexmaculata (assembly GCA_022606485.1). NCBI lineage: Eukaryota > Metazoa > Arthropoda > Insecta > Trichoptera > Hydroptilidae > Agraylea > Agraylea sexmaculata. The sequence goes on along the minus strand of JAGTTH010005658.1, from coordinate 59,455 downwards.
AAATTGTAAAAAATAAACGACGGATTTTATTAATATTATTCCTGAACTCCCAGTTAAAGTCGACTTAGTGTTTACCTTACATTCCAGGAAAACTGAATCAATATTTAATCTTTCAAAAACTATTATAATATGTATATTCATTGTTTTAATATTAAGAGCCATTGTAATGTTGTTATTAATTTATGAGGACTACGTTATCATTTCAAAGTCTTTAGTTTGCATCCTGTAATACTCTGGTCTGATATTTACATATGTTATAATGAAGAATAAATACATAATTTTATTTTTCAAATTTTTTTTTTGAACCAATCAGTAATATGAATGTGTCAACATTTCTATAAAATATATTTTTTTAAATTCACCCCTGTTTAGTGAAAAGTATTTGAGGCTGTTGAAGTAAAGTAAAGGCATTGTAAAAAATATATGAACGTAATAAATAACGCAAAATAATCACGCAACACTCACACAATACATAAACAGACAAACATCTGCGAATTTGTAAAATATTGTATGTGCAAATATTAAATATTGCTCGTTTTGAATACGTTAATTTCGTCAGTCACATAATAAATCTGGTCGAATGTAAAATAATATTTGCGAATGCAGATGCTCTTGTGTTAAGTGACGGAGGCGCAGGGTTCATAAGTCAGGGTGAAATATTGGGGTGGGTTTTGGGATGACTATAACTACAACTAGTAAGGGTGGGAAGTGGTGTTAAAATCAGTGCACTTTAACCTACACTTTTAATATCTGAAATGGAAAAAGCAATGCCAAAACAATAAATACGAAACAATATAAGACACGTTAAAGTGAATTGAAAATATACACACTCCTTGGTTGTATTTTTCATAAGAGACTAATTTTGATAATGAAATACTGAAAATCTGACATTGGGTTGTATTAAGAGTAAGAAAAATTAATATTATAAATAATCTAACAACAGACAGGTCCAACAAATACTATTTTTCAATGAAAAAACTCACCACTTCTATGATACAAATAAACAGGAGATAAATTACTCACAATTATGAATAAAAAAATAAATTTAATAACTTTTATTCATTGACTGTCGGGTATATTTTTTTGTACATTATTTTATTGTAGATTTTGTGGTTTGTATATAACTTAAATGGATTGGTTTTATTTTTTTATTCAAACTCACAAAAAGTGTAATATTTGTTTATAATCAACGCCCTTGGACGCTATTTTAATGCATATAATATAATAAATAGTACAAAAGTCAATTATTTACAGGTAAATATAAAGCTGAAAATAAAAATTATTAAAATATAATAAGTCACTCGATTCAAATTTTTATTAATGTTGAATTTATCGCTGTTGTTATTTATTAAACCTCATATTTGTACATGGGTTTTTATTTTTTTTCCCATACTTTTTAAAAATGTTATTAAAATTCTCATGTCATGTATCAAAAAAATACGTATTCTCTACATTAAAGTCTAAGTCTTAAGATGTTTTGTATTTTCAAACAATTGTAAAATTCAAATTCAATAAAAGAAATCGAATAGGTATAATTTAGATAAAAAATAATTGAAGACAGAGGTACTCAAAGTAAATGAAAAAAAAAATGCATTTAAAAGAAGGGATATAACATTAATATTAATTTAAAAAGTGACTATTGAAATGACAGTCATAAAATACAATGAATAATTGCGGTACTTGGATTGTCAATATATTATTTTTATCCATTTTTGTCCTTGATTCCTGAACATTAAGTTCAGAATATGACAAATGTTAACATTTCACAATTTTACAGATAGTACATTGATCCTCTTCGTTTCTTCATTTTACTATTTTGACAATCGGTTAATATTTAAAAAAAAAACAAATTTATTACATAATTTTTCAGGAGCATCAACCTACAGGCTTATATTTAACTTATATATTAAACGATTTTTTTTGTATTATTACCATACTAAAAATATGATGTTGAGAGTGTCATAATCAGTTTCAGGTTATTTATGCAAGGAAGACACATTTGTTTAGCAATCTCTTTCCCCTGAAAGCCTTACACGTTTCATACATTTTTCACACGAGCTTCCCTTCACACGACACCTTCTTATTTATGGCCGAAGATTAGATTCGTTTCTATAATGCATTCCTTTATGTGCAACAAACAATATAAATTGTTTTGAATAATTCGATTTCATACACCAGACACTTTGCCAACATTCAACGACACTAAAATCCTACTAATGGAATACTGGAAAAAATCATTCTTAGACTCATAGAATCTCTTAGAATCATTTTAAGTCAAACAAAAAATCCAAAAGTAATTGGAGTTTTACTCATTATATTTAGATAATATGCTTACATTTTATTACTTACTTACATATGATGTAAATTATTTTTAATATTTACCCATGGTTTTAATATTTACCCGTTAAATAGGTTTAAAATTAAATAATTTTTATTCAATTAACTATTGGAATATCATATCAAACCCCACTCAAAAATATTAAATCGGCTTGGGAATAATACATAATAATAAACTCTTTATCCGGATTTACATACTCTGATTTCCTGGATTTTAATGTGAATACTTGACGATTATTTATTAAGACAGAGCCGTCCTGTCGGTTAATTGTGAAATTTTAATAGTTAAATAGATCACCGACAAGTTCATATACAAAAAATGCGGTGTTTTAAAACCAAATTTAAAATAATACATTTTTTAATACATTCGCGATCCCGACTTACTCCGATTTCCTGGATTTTAGGTGGATACTTGCCCTTTCGGTGAATTGTGAAATTTTAATAGTTGAATATATCACCAAGAAGTTAATTTGATAAAATACATGTTGTGTCTAAAAACAACCAAATAGAAAAAATCTATTATAAAATAAAGTGTTGAATTTTAAAATATCCAACGTAAAATTAAACAAAAAAATAATAATACTCCCATTTCATATGCTATAAAAAAACTCATCAAACTTTATTGAAAAAGGATACATAAATAAATACAAATACCGTGGTCATGGATTCAAATCCTGCTCAAGTCGAATTTTTTAAATTGATTTGATCGGTAATTACGACTAGGAGATCGGGAATAATATTAATAAAATCCCGATAGATCGTCTTGATCCAGGTTTACTTTGATTTCCTGTATTGTAAGGTAAATACTGATTACTAAGTCGGTGACCTGTGTAACTAGTAATAGTTAAGATCAATGATCAAGAAAATTAATTAACACGTTATTGTGTCTAAAAAATCCCTCTCAAAAAGATCCTTTCTAAAATTAAAGCTCCTCGTAGCGTAAATAAATAAAAAATGAATTAATTATTTTTAGATAATGTGTACATGTGTTTAATATTATGATTATTTACTTATTGATGACGTTTAATACTGTATATATAAAAAATTGTAGTGCATGTACAGTTTTACTTTTCAATCAATAATAATATTTTTATATGTTTAATAATATGATTATTTAGTTAAGGGTGATAAATATTATATTATACAAAAACGTGCTATTAATGCCAAAAAAATCTTTGGGTTGTAAACATAGCTATCAAAAAAAATTTGGTTGCTATTTAAAATTTTACAAATAATATATTATCAGAAATGAAAGTACCCATTGCTTACATGACTCAAACTGGGTGATTATTGAATAATGTTTATTCATAATTATTAATTTGACTAATATTTTCTATGACTAACATCCCCATCCCCCTCGATCATAACTGAAGCCCATGTATTGATAATATATGATATTATCGGACATGCGCACAAAGGTGATTGGAAGTTATCGGAAATGGGCGTGGTTAAAGCCTTCAATATTATTGGACGGAGGCTCTATTTGTATGAACATACGAGACTTGAATGCATGTGACTTTCAATCATTTCTCAAAGAAGTCCACGAGGACATAAAGTTAAAAATGATCAAAGCAAATATCGCAGATTTGAGTAAAAAACATTACACTAAAATGACTAACTTCCCGACTAACCCAATCATAACACATGTAAATAAAACCAAATATGCCTCGAGGAAACCTAAGTTCATTTTACCAATGAACTTACAAAACTGATATTATTTTTAAAAAATAAAATTTCTAATAATCCACTCAACTCAAATTTGGTTTTACCCAAACAAATTGTTATTTAGTTTTTAAGCATTATATTTTGTAACTGTTTTGTTAATATTGCTCTTATCGTTGTTATTATTTATTAATCTTCAAATTTGTAAATGGGTTTTTATTTTTTCCCCATTCTCTCTATAATTAAATACTATAACTCATGTCTAATTTAAATAAAACATTCTCATGTTAGTTATAGGTAAAAAGATGTAAACACTCTGTACACTTAAGACTATTTCCAAAGATGTATTGTTCTATCAATCAATGTAAAAACTTATGCATAATAAAGAAATTGTAATATATGTGGCTTTCAAGTTAATATTACTTGTATGAAAGCGATCGCAATATAAATATGCAAATGTGGCAAACAAACAAGGCAATCTATTACAGGAAAAGCAATTTATCGAACGGAAAGTACGAGGCAATATCTTATTGTGCATGGCTCCGGCATTTCTTAATGCATTCCAAATCCAATTATATCTGACAAATTGCCCTTTGTTCGCACAAACTACATACATTTCATATTTTTTTATTTAATTATTTGAAATTTGTCGAGAAAAATCACTAAGCCTGACAAACGATCTAAGACGCGGCACAGCCATTGGCGCTCATAAATGTATCTCGACCAATGAGAGAACAAGCGCTTGTCACTGATTGGTGGAGATACGAGAAGCATCAACGAGCACTCGTGTCTGTGCCGCGCCTTATAGACAATGCTCAAATAAAATCTGCATTATTTATTAACACATTTATTTAATTTTTCATCGCATAAGTATAGGTATATTGAAAAATTTAAGAAACAAAGAACAAGTAAAAATAAAATACGCGAGAATAAAGGAAACAAGATTTGTTTTTAATGCACTTTGAAAATCGAGGTAAGATATTTTTTTTTTTATTAAATAAGGGAAAACAGTTCTTATATAAAGATTGTATTTCTATATAAAGGTGTATAATTACATAATTACTTATGCTAACTACAAATTAGGTACATATTAACAACGTGACAAACAAAATATAGGATAAGATAAAAATAAAATAAATATAGTAAAATCAGTAAAATGTGTATAAAAAAAGTATCAAGTCAAATTTTAATTAAATAATCGAAATGCATATTAAACGTTTTCTTGATAGAATTTGACATTTTAAGAAAAAATACTTGAATATACGACTTAAACTTTTCGTTTATTTCTTTTAACAATTTTTAATAATATTATTTTAGGAACTAGTAAACGCTATTAGAAAAAAATTATAGATAATGCATATTCATTTGAAAGAATACAGGGGAAATTATTTAAATCAAATCTATTGGTTAATATTATCGGCATATTTTAAAGAAAATTGTTGTAATTTCCACAGATTTGTGAAATTTTGTAGAATTTCTTGAAAATTTAGAAATTTGTGGAAATTACAACTGACAACTTTCTTTTAATTGAGGAACACTATATATATATATATATATATATATATAAGAGTTATATATATATATATATATATATATATATATATATATTTAAATTTGTTTCCTTATACTTTTTATTATATAATAATAACTCCCATATCAAATAAAAATATTATTAAAATGCTCACGTTATTTAAAGGTTAGAAGATTTATAATATATACTCTGTACACTTTCATTCTTTTCTTTATTCATAAGATGTTTTGTATTATCAAACAATGCCATAAAGTACTTTTAATATAATCAAATATATATTTACTGATTTTTAAAATCGTGATTCACCCTTATTTGAAGGGATGGGCGTATGTTATTGGTAGTAGGCGTGTTGGGGGTGGGCGGTACTTTCAAGGGGTGAAGCGATCCTATTGGCTGATTGGTTTTCGATTTGCGTCGAAGCCTTCTTTCGAAGGGTCTTCCTTCCCAATATAACGTGGGCGGGGATGAAACTAATAATATATATATATATAAGAAGAGTTATATAGTATATATGTTATATATATATATATATATATATATATATATATATATATATATATATATATATATATAGCATATATGTATGGACCCTGTATATATATATATATATATATATATATACATATATATATAACCAAAGGATCCGGTTACTTTATATAAAATTACTGACGAGGTGTTCGATAATCCCGTTATTATTTATATTGTGGTGGACACTTTGCAACAAAGGGATCCATTTAAATTGTTCCCTTGGTGAAATTTCCGTTTTTTTCATATATCTCACCGTTTCTATGGGAAATTTCTTCCGGCTTCCCTTTGTTCCCTCCCCCTTCCCCCTTCCTCCCGCCCCCCAACGTCCGGTCTTGTAAAATCCATTTAAGTCCATCCCGGCTTATATTATGTCGATAGACCTTTCAAATATCCACTCTTTTTGTCTTCAGCTCTCTTTTTACCGAATAAAACTTTTTCATACATTCGTGACTTGCTTATGCTATTTGATAAAAAATAATCTACCTAAAATTTATATACAGTGTGGAATTTTAATCCATGGTAATATTATTTATGGCACGGACTTGTTGGTAATTTTTTTATCGATTTAATATCAATTTATTAATTAATTTTGTAAAATGCTTGGCTGAAAATAATGTTGTCATGGGTTCAAATCCCATAAAAAATCTATTTGTTCGGTTATTTATACAAGAACATATATTTAAAAACTCATTAATAATACATAACCGAAGATTCTCAATTATTACATTGTTAATTCATATCATTTTTCCTGTTGGCATTTAAAAATTTTAGAAGTTCAATTTAACACTTGTTGTGTTATTTAAATATTTTTACGAATATTTAAATTAAACCATGTTTGACACTATAGAGAAATATGGTGATTATTATGAAAAATAAAATTAAATTATTAGAGCAAATTCCAAACTTCAAACTATGGCATCGTTATAGCTCAGGGAATAAGACGCATGGCTATTAATACTGTGATTATGGGTTCAAAACCCGTTTAAGTTAAAAAAATTATCTATTTAATCGGTTTTTACGACTGAGAGATCAGGAATAATATTAATAAAATCCCGATCGATCGCCTTGATCCAGGTGTACTCTGATTTCCTGTATTGTAAGGTAAATACTGATTATTAAGTCGGTGACCTGTGTAACTAGTAATAGTTAAGATCACCGACAGACAATTAATTAACACGTTGTTGTGTTTTAAAAACCCTCTCAAAAAAGCTCCTCGTGGTGTTAATAAATAAATCAATAATATATCTAAAAAATCATATATGTAAATTGAATACCGAACGTATGCATAGATATATAGTTTTTTTGTTATTTAAAATGGGGTTTTACAATAAATTCTTTAAAGAAATGTTGTAACGATAGTTTATTTAAATACTCATTAAGTAGTGTATTTAAGTAAATTGTTAGTTAATTTGTTATGTTTAAGTTAAATGTGGTTAATAAAAAAGTAAGAGTGTACAAATGTAGGCAAATAATGCCTTCAAATAATAATAAACAGTGTTGCAATTTAATCAAGAAAGCTTCCACTCCATACAAACATTGTTAAAGGATATAATTTAAGTGCTTTTTCAATATTAATAATAATCTATAATTTATTACAACAATAGAGTCGTAGTCGTTGACTTGCCTACGAGCTACGCCAAGATACTACGACTATTAACAGTCACTCTCGTTTACCCACGATAAATATTATGAAAGCTAAACGGAGACTCAAATTAATTATTCCAGGAAGATCGAATCTAATCAGAGTAAGAGAAGGTAAAAAAGAAGTTGGTAAACATGAGTGGGTATGGATGAAGAGCTGGGTGAGGGGTGAGGTAAGGGGTGGGAAACAATCTCCATATTTATCGTCCGTTCGGTTATTCCCCCGATATAATAATAAAATTTTAATCCTCGCATTTTCCATCAAATTTGAAGCGGCAGCCTCGTAAATTATCGCCCTCAAAGAGAAAAATTGGAAGGAGCCAACGATAATTTCAAACTTTTCCTATCCGCTGTTTCCACCCTCTGGATGCACCCATCCCACCCCCAACCCAATTCTCATCTCTTCATCTCTTCTCCATCTCTAATTTTCAATTATTTTTTCCCGCTACGCGATCGTCAAGTTGCCATTACTATCATCCCAATCTATGGAAGATAATATGCAAGTCGAATCATTCTAAAATAAATTTGACCACAATTGAGCAGAAATATTTATTTTTATATTAAAATTATGCTTGCATAAAGATGCACTACTTAATTTTTACTACTTTCATATATTTAGTTTTATTCATCACACTATTTTTAAATAAAGTTCATCGAAATTCTAACTAATAGTTATTTAATAATAAATATTCATAATACTCACTAATAATTTGTCAAAACAATATTGTTTTGATTTCACCACATTTTGAAGCGATTAACCTAGTTAAAATTTTATAAATAATCTAAAAAATTATGTGTTTCTTTGTTCTTTTAACAATGGATGTTGCCACATTAAATAATAATTCATTTATTTCATTGGTACACAATATTTAAAATCTCAAAGATTTTAGGAGAGTATGAAAATATTTTTATAATCACCAATAATTAATAATTATTATAAATAGGAATAAATAAAATACGTTGATTGGGCTGTTAAGCAATTATAACAGTTAAATTTTAAAAAATCATTATTAAATTGTATGTATATATATATATATATATATATATATATATATATATATATATCCATTTTTTTGTTTAATTCCCTCAATTTTGTGTGTTTTTAATTGATATTTCTGGCATAATTTTGTTTAAAGACTATACATATAATTATCTGTATTAATATCGCTTGAATATTGGTTTTTAATAATATATCAAAGAGGGATATTTTTAATTGAAAATTAATTGTTGAGATTTTAAATATTATGTACAAATTATAATTCAATAATTAAAGTAATTACTATTTTTCTATATGGAAACACCCATCCTTGAAGGATTATCACCAGATCTAGGGGACGAAAGTGCAAGAAGCAGGTTTAAATTATTAACTGATAGTAACCTTTTCAAGTACGAAAAATCATTAAAATACCGCTTAAAGATTTTTAATGTAAATTATTTACACACACATTAGACTGATATATGTTAAGCATTGGGTATAAAAAATAATCGTGGGTGTTACAATGGGTTAATCTTGTTTATTGATAAAAATACTTAATATTTCTTTTTCTGACTACTTAACCTTATACGAAATTCAATCGGCATGAAGTTGAACATCCTATTGGTACTTTTTGAATTTAAAAAATGTCATTGGTAGAAAAGGTAGACGTGGAAGGTATTGAATTAGGTCGTAATCAAGGAACTCCCTCAACTGGCTGATTGCAAAATATTTTTCCATTCGTCGAACAAACAGTCGTCGGTCCTTTCAAATCAAATCAGGACACTTATTGAGCCTCGGGGTGGTCTTTTTTTTCCATCTTCTTAAAAAAAATACATCGACTAAAGATAAAATTTAATTGCTTGATTAAATCCGAGCGGATATTTTTAAAATCACAACAATGGAAGGACGGCTTTAATTAAAATTTCATTTGCTCGAATGAAAAAAAATCGAGTAATAATTAACAACGGACGCCAAAGAAAACTCTTTCGGCGAATGCGAAGAAAAAAGCAGTCAAGATAAATCTGAACACCGACAAATGATTTATATACTATAATAAATTATTTAAAAAAAATACAGTATAACAACTCGATCACTTGTAGAGGATATTTTTTAATTTTCTTAATTTTTTTTATATCGTTCTTGAATGATTCATTCATAAAGCAAATATAGGAACAATTGAGTGCGGACATTGCATGACATTTCAATTAAAAACGACTCCCTACAAAATATACACGTTGTCTTTCCAACTACAACTATAATTAATATTTTTATAATTTAATTTGAGATAGATGTAAGAAATCTAATAATTATTTTGATACTTTTCAATAATTTTCAGATGTTCCAAGCAGTTTTCATAGTACATATTTAAATTATGGATAATTTAACATTATGTATTTTGGATTTTAATTCTATTGGTGACTTTTATTGTGTGAAATCCCAAAAATAAACATAGTATGATTATTATTTTAAAACTAATTTCCCATTTTTGCATTCTGGATTACACCGTTTATAGTATTTTTATTAAAACATATTATAAGCTTTTTTATTATCAAGGTATTTAATTATAGAAAAATCCAACCTATATATGAATAAACAAGAGTTTATTAATTAAGTTTTATACGTCAACATATAAAATAGTCGAATTTAAAATGTATTAAAGCAAGTAATATTGTAGATTAAATCCTCATTGTGAAAGAATAAATGCAGTAGGATCCGCAAACAATCCGTTTTAATTAGTTTCCTTTTCGATACGGTGTTTCACCCCCAAGAATAGATGTCTCCTTAAATAAAGAACAACCCTTTGGAGATCTTTCGTTCTTTTTTTTTTAATTCGTTTGATTAACATCGGCTATAGTCAATGCAGAACCAAAGATTTCATCCTCCTTCCCTCGGTGACAATCCACCCCACCTTTGTAAATCACAAAGGGGTTAATGAGCTGCCTCCTTCCTTCCTTGTTCTCCTTGTTTTTTTTTTTTTGTTTGCTCTCTAGTCTCTTTCAGTGCCCGATAGAGGTGGGCTCGTCAAAGGATTCCAACCAAACAGTAAAAAATGCGATAGCGACCAAATAAAATTCCCAAACTTTGTCAAATATATAGTTGTTAAACAATGCTGTATAAAATTTCATTCCATATATTTTTATTTCAATATCCCATATATTTTTTCAAACTTAACAACTAATACTTTCAAGAAACTTCTTTACATCAAATTTAATTATACAATTCAACAGTTCAAGGGTAGCCTAGTGATAAACTAATAATGTTATTAAAGAAAAAAAAAGTTTTTGTAGAGGACTTGTTTGGAATAATTTGTATTTTAATAAAATTATTAATTGAAACAATGGTTGTAATAAAAATAATCAAATACGTCCATACGTGAAAAATAAATCTCATAATAGGATAATTTATTGCATCATATATTTTTACTTTTTTGCATTATTTTTTTGGTAAATATTGGGAAGGCTTAATAATCATAATACCTTTTTTATTTTACTAATTTGTTTATTTATAATATTTACGCCTTTTAAGGCATTAACTGGTAGCGATATAATAAGGTTGAGATGATATTATTTGATATAATTTAAATATTAACATAGTATTAAATGTAGGAATATTATAAGAAACATAAGAAAAAAACCGAATGTGTTTATATTAAATAATGGGTATAAATACAAATAATAAATTACTTAAATTTAGGAAAATTTGATTTAAGAGAAACTTTTTTTCAATCCGTACCAAATAAAATGTCTTTTAAAATATTACTAAGAATTGTTAACCTACTGATTTTTTTATTCATCCAATTTATCATCATTCATCGATGCATTTTCTATTAGGGATTTTATAATCTTTCTCCTACATACATATATTGTTTTTAATTAAATGGGATGTATGGAAATGTATGTTTAAAATATTTATATAATTTTGACAACCTGTTTACCGATGGTCGGAAGAAATAAAGGCGTCGAAGGCGCTTTGCGAGGACATTTTTTATCAAATGCCCCCACTTTTAATTGTGATATCTTCAAAGATTCACCACCCCGCGTAAAGGGGGTGGTTTCAGAGATAAGGAATAATACGGGGGGTGGTGGTCCTTGGATGTGGAATATTTATTTTGCCAATTTTTTCCCGTCCATTGCCCGAAGTTAATTTAACTTTGTTTTATCACGGTAAATATCTAACTCTGACCAACCCTTTCTTTTCTTTCTGTTAAATGAGCTCCGACTCTCTGCAATTGATAATTTACATCTAGGATCATTTAAGTTGATAGCTATTTAAATTCAACCCCCCTTCGGAATTCTTCGCAGTTATATAATTATTGGGAAGTGTGCTTAGGAGTGGATTATCTGTATAGAGATTATAGGTCCCAAAGTGGTCCTGTGGTATTTCAGGGTCCACTTTTAGCCCTCGCTTGATAAATGACCAAAGGACTTCTTCGATCCTCCCTTACTTTTATATCCTCGCCATAACACCCTGCTACCCCTATTACCACACCATCAACAACAACTACCACATTAGACGAAAAAATGTATTGATATTTAATTTATTTAGATAATGTTTACTGTTAAGCGATTGGTGATAATCATTTTATTTATTATGATAAAAAAATATTATCATCGAATAATATTTAATTTAACTCAAAAGAGTGTGAAATAAAACGATTATTCCATACACTATAGACTCCAAGAATTTCCATATTCCAATTAATTATATCATAAGGTTTTGTTCGTATAGTGTAATATTGCTATTAAAATCAATAATTCTACAAACAATTATTTAAAGAACAATAATAAAAAAATAAATTTGTAATTAATTTCCTCGAATTAACCTGTCGGTGATTTGACAATGAGACTTATACAGAACTATTATTTAATAATTGTCTCAGTATTTACCTTAGAGTTCAGGAAATCAGAATTCAACAACTACCACATTAGACGACAAAATATTAAAATTACACTATGAGTTTATATTTATTAAGTCATATAATATTTTTGTGAAATCAGTTGAACCGATCAGTGATTTTACATACTTTAACATTATATTCAAGTGTATTAAAGCGAAATAATTATGAAAAAAAATGAATTAACCTCGATATACAAATCATCTCAGACAGGATATTTATTACTAATAATATTTGTTTTAATTTTCTCTTATATTAATAAAGTCAATACCAAGAATCAATCAATTATAAAACTTTCCCTGTATACTAAGAATTAATACATGTACATACATATTCCAAGTTTTCTAAAGTATATTGAAAAATGTTAAAAAAAAAAAAATTCAATTGACTGGTAATTTTTAAAGTTATAATGTGTAAAGTTAAGACATCATTTATTTAGTTATAAATACATATATTGCAAGATAATTAATTTTATAGAATTTATTTGTTGGTCGTCTCTGCTTGACTCAATAATCACCTCTCAGTATTCACTTTAAAATCTAGGAAATCAGAGTAAATCTTAATCCGGACGATCGTTGTGGATTTTATTAATATTTCTCTAGATCATTATTCATCCCCTTAGGGAATCAGAGTGTGTACGTGAGGTTCGTATGCGTGTACAAAAAATCTTATCAAGCTCAAATCTATTCGTAAACACATGACTCACTACACTATTATATTGAATACGACCATTAAAACCACGATATTATTAATTAAAATTTAAGCCCCTGTGTGGCATTCTTCATCTAAAAACTATAATGAATGTAATATATTTTATTAGAGAATTAATTTGGCAAAATGTGTGTTCGACTGTGATATTTGTTTGTTGGCAAAATGTCGAAAATCCTTTTGGTGGCAAAGTCGATAAATCGTGTCAGGAAATGGAGCTAAACTGGGAACACCAACATCCTTCCAGAATTGCTAATGGACTTTGGAAATTCGAATTGATACACACTTCTAGTACTTTGCCATACTCTTGATAGATTTATAGGCACCTTAAAGGCAATAATACACTAATGGACTCGATATAAATTATTCTTTCTGCTACGAAAATTATAGTACATATATTCTCTCAGCCACTATTTTTCATTTCGTAATGTTTTGTTGGTCCGTTTCAATTTTAAGGAATTCAGTGGTGAGGAGAACAATTAAAATTTGAATGTAACACAACTGACCCTTCAGGAAGCTTTCTGCATTCCTTCATCCCTCAACACTATAAAATAAAACCACCCCTTAATACTACTCATTCCTATCCGGATGTGTTGAATAATAATAAGGTTTAATGTATCAATTATCATATGAAAAAAAAACAAACCTAAAATAATTTTCTTAATAAACAAGTTCAAATAGTAACGTATTCGATATATTTTCAATTTCAAAGCTTTAAAGTATTATAACAACCAAATTTACGGACGGAATTGCAAGAAATCGGTTTAAATTGTAAACCCAAGTATATGTATGTACACGTATTATCAAATTTATTTATTTCATATACATGTTTATAGTTTATTAATACATTCAAATAAAAAAATAAAATATGTATCTTAATAATAATTAAAATTAATTGGAATAATAAATAAATGTGTTTTAAGGTTGGGTTAACATACTACTTAACAATTCATATTACTCTTTATAAGCTTTCTTATTAAATTGTTTTTAGAATTTACCCATTCTTCATAAATCATACTTTTCTCTATATGAAGCATGTAATCCGATTTTGGAGACTGATATGTATTCATTAATTGTATTTAGAAGAAATAAAATTGACTGTAAAAAATATGTTAGAATATATAAAAAAGCAAAAAACATTATAAAATGATATGAAATATGTAAAATGATATAAAAATATATTTTCAATCATTAACACGACGTTTTTTATGTTTTTATTTAAATATATTATTGTAATGTAATTTTTTTTTTAAATGTCAATTCCTGGTGCAATATTGTGTCAATTATTGGTGATGAGTGTCAATTACTGAGGAATTTTAAGCCATTTTGTAAGGTTTTTTGTATATAATAAAAATAGTATTAAAACGATTAAAATCGCCTCTACTTTTTTCTGATATTAAATGACAAGGAAATATAAATTCCATTCGAAAAACATGTGGGGTTCCTTGATTTATTCTAATGAACTTATGAAGTATCAAAGTTAGATATTTCCTTAAGGATGTCAATTACTGGTGCCACCAATATGTGTATTTTTTTTTGATCGTCGTATAAAAATCCAAAAACCCACTTGTGAAATAATGAATTAAATAGTATATTTTTTGATAAACAGCGGGTATGGATTCGAAAATCCTTTAAAATTTATTTGCCATCGCATTATGCATATTATCTGGGGTCGGACGTCTTAATTTAGTAGCAGTGTTTGCGGAATTGTTGTGAGGTTTAAATCCTTAATATGGGTGTCCAAAGTAACGGTCAGCAAAGCAAAGAGACACATAACTTCACTAATGCGTCTGTTTTGCTAGAAATCCATTAAAATTCCGCAAAATTAATCTTTCAAAGCTTGCCCACAATAATGAAGATTTATGTATTGTAATACTCATAATCATGCGGTCTTTGTAATCAAATCAAGGTTGTAATTTATCGATGGGTAAACCACATACAGAAGTTTGTCTGATTGCAATCGGTAGGTGGAAAGTTCATTAATTTATTAATATGCCTTTGGTGGTTGAGTTTCCTCGGCTAAATATAGGGTGAGTTTAAAGGGTGGCACGTATTAAGGGAAACAAACTTATTTATGAAGACAAAGACGTATGCAACAAAACAACAATTCATTAAATGCAAAATTGCTGAAAGCATTTTAACTAACTTTGCCATTACACAATATTCATTTAAAATTATTATTATCAATTATTAAAACAGTGGCAATGTCACCTTAATAAATATATTTATTAAAGAAACATTTCATGGTAAGCTTTAACGTACTTTTTTAAGTATACAAAGTATAATCAGCGTTTTATTCACAATTCTTAAAAAAAGTTACATTCACACATATTATAGATTTTACTATATATGTGTTTCACAATATTTTTCATTTATTTATAAGTACTATTATTCATACTATTTTTATTTTATTATATGTAGATTATATATATTTTAGAAGTTCTACAAGTGTTTTTTTCCACAAATTATATTATGATATATTAATTATAATTAACAATTGATAGTGCCCCGTGTTAAATAAGTAAGATTAATATTACTTAATATTGTAACATCCAATCATATCGTATCAAAACATATGTAGTAAAATTATATTTAATAAATAAATTGTATAATAATTTAAAAAAATCATATTTTAATTGTTCCCAGAAATAATTTACTTAAGCACTATACCAGTAAGTGTTTTATTTAATTTTAATATAAATATTCTTTTATATTATTTGATTGAGTGAAATTTAGTCTACGAACTACGATCACTACGACAATATAAGTCTACGATGACTACGACATTTTGGTTTCTTTTTCTTGGTTTTCAACATATTACAGGACTACTTAAATTTAATATTAATTTACTTATTTGAGCGACTATAAATAAATGTGAAGAATATGGCCCTTTAAACGCTTTTTCACATTTTTATACACAAATATAAAGCCCTTAAAATCAAAAGCTCCCAAATACACTTTGAATCACACCGAGTAAAATCATCTTTAGATCATCAATTTAATTATATATAATATAATTTCTTTATTTTATTGAAATTTACATAGAAAATTACAGATTATATTTTTTTAACCATGACTAAGATGAGAATTTTAATAAAAAAAAAATTATATGAAAGGTAATATTAAAATAATAAAACATACAAAAACCACCACCATTTTATTTGAAGACAGTGAAATGAATTTTAAAAAATTCGATAATTTAATAGTACAAGTTAGGTTAGGTTAGGTTAAGTGAATCCGGGTAACCAATATTTGAATAAAAATAACAAGTGAAAAACTTTTTTTACTTAAGTTATCGTTTTTTGGTGAGACTTTAATGAAAAATATTTTGATATGTATGAAACATTATTCTCATTATTTAATATCGCTTGAAATAATTTCTTTATATATTATTAAAAAATTATATATTGAGAGATACAGAGTGTGGGATGTTTTAATCCCGGGTTTCTTGGAGCCCAGGCGTTCCCATGAGATTCCATACAATATTATACTGAAGATGTCGATCCACCTTTGACTTTGATCTATCCTCTTTGAATACGCTTTTGACACAAACCATCCATCTAAAGGTATTCATTTCCTAGCTGCATTTTTAAAATTTATGAATATTCAAAAATGCAACACAAATATTTAATATTAATTTCATTTACCGCCTCATTTAAAAGTAAAAGGAAATAGGCTTTCGAACGATTCTGGTTTTACATGATATATTAAAATTCAGTACAGACCACAAGAGTCATACTTGCGGTGTTCGCTTCATACATTTATTTCAGATAATCTCAACTTTTAAAATTAAAAAAAGACTCAATAAATCAATATTTGGTTTATATTTCATTTAAAGTTACCCAACTAATACGCAACATACTTACTTATTAAAAGTTAGTATATAAAGTACGTTTTTAATTATGAAATTTTATAAAATAGTAAGTTGTGTCAAATTAATCAGATATCGTCGGTTTTCTTTGCACACTGCGTAACTCTAAGATATTATTTTTTTTATACAGAATTCATATTTAGAAAATATCATAATTCTTCTCGTAAATATATATCGAAATAAAAAATATTTTTAATGAAAAATGTGCATTTATTTATTTCCGTCATTCAGCTTCAATCAGTTTTTTTTTTCTCTTCTGTAAAATTATAAAAATGGACTCACTCAATCTGCAAAGGAAGCCGACGATTTGTAATATTTGATGATGAATTGAACTATCCAAAGAAAATAATATTTTTGTGCGTTTTGCATTAGTCGAATCTTTGAAATCTTAAATGAGTGTACTTAAGATTGTTTACCAAAAAAAAATATATATTATTAAATCGCAAATTATATATTGATTCTTTTAAGCACGTGCTTTGTATGCATGTAGGGATAATTCAGTAAAATCATTAAAATTTCAATATATTATATATATATATTAATATTTAATTCATCAAGTATAAATTGAGGACATCTGAAAAATAGTTAGTGGCTCTCGAATGTCGGTTTTCCGTATTTATTGATGCAAATGAAATTGAAAATGCAGACTCGTCTAGTCTAGCCTTCGCCGATAATGTTTAAGTATAACTAATAAATGAAAATATTTGATATAAAATAATAAAAATTTATTGCAGGCGTGTAGCGAGTATTTAAGGAAATTTAAACAGGAGAGAGAGTATTTTGTGAGACTGTCTCAGATCTGTAAATGATTATAAATTGTTTTATTATTCAAATGCATACATCCTTCAGGAAAATCTAACTCCTTTTCGGCTCAGAATAAAAGGCCTATAGAATAAGAATACTAACGACCAATGCGTTTACTACTCAATAGGAAATTCAAATATTTAATACATATATAATATTTATACGTGAATTACTTGATAGTAATTTGGAAGCGACGTTTCCAGGGTATTCTTTGCTTAAAAGTATAAAAAAATAACACCCTGCCTAACAATTGCCGTATTACGTGTATATTTACAATGAATGATAAATTATATTTCTTAAGAATAATTAAATATTTGTATTTAGAAATAATCGTAGACGCAAAAAAAATATTAAATAAATACATTTATGGAATGAAACCTTATTTCACCTTATTAATGCCTTTTGACAACTATAATTGTAAAAATAGTTCGTTTTTATATGAATAAATAAATGATTGGTTATAAAAAATGCGTCATTTGTTTTATTTTAACATTTATATTATATCCGAATAATATCATAGGCAAATATTAGAATGAAATACACCTATTTGGGAATTCTTTATTGGGCTATAATTTCAATTAAGAAATAACAAATTATTAAGTTTAAACACAAAATTGATAAAACAATAAAATCGCTTTAAAATAAATAGGTATTAAAAATTAATTTGCATAAATAAAATTTAAAATGAAATATCATACAAGATCGAAATTATATCATTTGTATGTAAGTTATTTGAAGTGATAATAATGCAAATTATATTACGATTTTTCTAATAATATTTACTAGTATTTTTAGTATTAACATGTGATACAAATTAAATTGTTAATGTTTCTTTTGGGAGAATGAGGTGTTAATTGTTATTTTTCCTTATTATTCATGTATCAGTATTGCCTTATATTGGATTCATAAATTTATTTGTGGCAGTATGTAATGTACTTTAATCCAGGTGGGTTGTGATTCAGGTGAAAGCATGATGACAAAGTCCACGTGTAATGGAAAGCCATTTCGTTATGATTTGATCCTTTTATAGAAAGTACACTACAGTATCACAGGGGTGGTGAAATAGGGGTGGTGTTTTGGCAAAACCTGCTTTTTAATCACACTCATGACCTGAATGTAAACAACTATACAAATACTGACCGTACCATTGCACGTTTTAAATAATTACATGTACTTACTTATTTACAAATTAATTAACTATTTATTAATAAATGATTTCGTGAATTTGAATTATTATTAAATAATTAATTCCATTGACTTGTACGACTGAGATTGGAAATAATATTATTTATTTCCTGGCGATCCAGCTTAATTAAAATGGTTTAAAAAAAATTATTGTAAAAATATCCTCTAAGATCCAGTAGATGTTTTTAATAATTATTGATGAATTTCTTTAGTTTTTTTTAAAATAGCTTTTTCAGTATATTGATTATATTTCGTAAACCTATATTTGACAAAAAAAATAATTTATCCATCTTATATATGTACATATTTATGAACAGAATTTTTCGGTTTCATTTTACCAATGAACTTCCAAAACTGATATTATTTTTTAAAAATAAAATAAAATTTCCAATAATCCAATCAACTCAAATTTGGTTTTACCCAAACAAATTGTTATTTAGTTTTTAAGCATTATATTTTGTAACTGTTTTGTTAATATTGCTTTTATCGTTGTTATTATTTATTAATCTTCAAATTTGTAAATGGGTTTTAATTATTTTTTTCCCATTCTTTCTATAATAATTAACATAACATAACTTAACATAATAAAGAAATTGTAATATATATATGAGAGAAATATACAGCATTAAACATTGTATATAAAAAGTCGTAAATAGAGCTCTGATTTACAGAGAGTTAGGTGTTTGAAATAAAAATAACTTATCTAAATATAGAGAGGTAAGGTTAGGTTAGGTTGGGTAATAAATAATTATTACTTATTAAATAAATAATTATACATATTTTAGAGGGTGGTAGGTGATAGAAAAAAAATATTATTAAAAAACAATTAAAAAATAATTAAAAATATTAATAACGTACGTGCGTTTAACAGACACGAAACACACGTTGTATTCACTACTGAGTACTTGATAGAAACACTTTAATCCAAAATGGTGGTCCAAACTCGATTCCAAAACTATTAATATTTTTTTTATTTTTTACACTTATATATACTTGCGATACCCTTTCACCCCCTAAAATATTTTTAATTATTTATTTAATAATTAATTATTACCTAACCTAACCTAACTTACCTTTATTTAAATAAATAATTGATTCTCAGTAAGGTCAAGTCCACCCTGTATAATTGATTGTGTAATTAATATAAAAAAATATATAGAAAATTAATCGTGCATTAAGTTTTGATTTCAATTATCGGGTATTAGACATTTTTATTGCAAATGCATTTCTAATAAACGAAATCTTCTTCATACAACGGATTGAGCAAAATGATTTATTATGTTTATTTTTATGTTCCCAAAATACACGTTTTTAATTAAATTATTGAGATCTCGTTTTAACAATTTAAACTGTTTTTTTTTTCAAGAAATGATGAACTTCAAGGCATAATAAATTCAAATTAAAGTCCCGTTGTACTGATGTCTATGGTAATATTTGGAATGGTCAAATATGTCACATTTTAATATGGGAATACAGGACTCGGTTGACAGCTCAAATAAACACACATCCACGTACATAAAAAAGACATTATATAAACATATGGCAAAGAGATATGTGAGGGGGAGAGAAATTTCATTATCCTTAGATGTAAATGAAAGAAGACTGGATGCCGCACCGCTGTGATTTCATTTAAATTTGCATACATTTGTTGTGTTTGTAGGGTAAAAGAATACTTTTGAATATTTCAAAATGTTCACATGTATGTATGATATAATAATAATGTGTGTTTTTTCCTATACACATATATGAATGTGTTCTTGCTTTGTTTTATTTTGTTTAACGTCCAGAACAACAGCCAAGATAATGTGTAAATATTCAGCCTCGCATCCGTGGAACACTGCGACGAAAAAATTATATTATTAATTGCAAAACTTCCCGACTAACCCAATCATAAGATATGTAAATAAAATCAAATATGCCTTGAGGAAACCTTAAAGTTCATTTTACCAATTGACTTCCAAAACTGATAATATTTTTAAAAATAAAGTGTAAATTTCTAATAATCCACTCAACTCAAATTTGGTTTTACCCAAACAAATTGTTATTTGCTTTTTAAGCATTATATTTTGTAATTGTTTTGTTAATATTGCTTTTATTGTTGTTATTATTTATTAGTCTTCATATTTGTAAATGGGTTTTTATTTTTTTCTAACTATTTTATTTATTATTAACTTATGTTACCTGTCTCATGTTAGTTATAGGTAAAAAGATTTATATACTCTGTACACCAAATATGTATTGTTCTATCAATCATTGTAAAAACTTAATTGTAATAATAATCTAACGATGATATTCCACAGGTTAATACCCATAACGGGATATTTCACGGAAAAGGGGCGTATCTCGTTATATTTAGACATATTAAATTAAAAAATTTGTTGAAGCTGCAGGAATATATACTAGATAAAAAAATATATTGTCTTTGGTAACAGATTTTTGTTCATTTAATTGATGGGATGGATGGAATAAGGGCGTATACTGAATTTGTGATAAATTTCCAGGGTATCTAACGATGATATTCCACAGGTTAATACCCATAACGGGATATTTCAAGGAAAAGGGGCGTATCTCGCGGGGCGTTATATTTAGACTTATTAAATTTTTAAAAAATATTCATTAAAAATATAAAATAATTTTAAATATTGTTAGTCCTTTTGGAATCAATTTTGGGCCACCATCTTGGATTCAGCTGTTTGTCTGAAGTACTCAGTAGTGACTGTTACGTGTATATTGTGTCTATTATACGTAATTATTATTATTAATTATTTTTTAATATTAATGAATACAAAAAAATATTTTTAATTTTTCTTTGATTATTACTATGAAACCCTACCACCCTTTAAAATATTCTCATTTATTTCAAGTCCACCCTGTATATATTTGATGAATTTATTTAATCTACCCTACAGCCTAATCAATAATATTAGTCGTCTTATTAAAATCAATGAAGTTATTCTTTTTGATCGTAAAAACAGTTTTCAGATATTCAAATATAAATTTCAAAGATAGTGTGTGCAATAATTAAAAGGCGTTGAATATTTTTTATAAATTATGTAAGATTCAAGGGGGTGAGTTGTTAATATGGGTTATTGTACGGAGAGTTAATATACAATAATGTTTCATGACAATAGAGTGTGTTAATATTAAATCCGATAGTAATTATTAATGTTTTTTGAGTGGTGTATGAACGCATTGTTCCATGTGTGTCCGTGGTGGCGTACATTAAAAGAAAAGGGGGTGAAAGGGGATGAGAACGAGAGAGGGTTAAACCATTTCGCATACCTTAGGGGTTACCGGACACGGGGTGAGTCCGTCTCCAGACTTAATATGGGGAAAATATTTTAATAAAATTACCCCGACCGAGATTTTAAAAACAGAAGTGTATGGCGACGACAAACACACAGCGCGTATGAAATTTTAAATATTTGTACAATGAATATGAATTTTCGGATGCGACACACAAAGGACTCGCAGGAAGGGATCGTACATTTGTCACAATTACATTAGCCTGTTTGATACATTTGAATAATTAATTGTGTGACCCCCGAAGCTGGTCTTTTTTGTTGCCGGCAAGACAATACTTCCAGTCTTAATCAGAATACTTAATAAGCTACAAGCTGTTTCCTATATTATTCTACTTTATCCTCGACCACCATAAAAACTTATTTACCAACATCTGAATAAATCAGGATTTTGCGACCTGTAAAAAATATTGAAACTTTGATTAACTCATACATATGAAACTATCTTTAATAAGACAATTCATTAAAATTCCTTCAAACGATAGCTTTGAGTTTATTTTAGATTATATCGATGTGTTAGTAAAACAAAAAAATATAAAGAAAAGTACTCAGACTTCTTAATAAAATTACTGTGGAAATTACAAATAACAAAATAAAAATCCACCAAGAAGTCAACATTATCAATTATTAAACTATCACTAAAAAGATTTCTTTTTGTATTCAAAAAAAAAATGTTTTTATTCAAATAAACTCTTAATGATCTTAATCAATTTTAATCATATCATCAGATATTTTGTGAAAAATTATGTTTGCATTATGTTTACAAATTATTGATGTTTGCAGCAAAAAAATGTGTTACAGACCCATCGATATTTTAAATATATTATTTATATATATATATATATATATATATATATATATATATATATATATATATATATATATATATATATATAGCAGAGTTATATATATATATATATATATATATATATATATATATATGAAATGAAAAGTTTTTCCATTCTATATAAGTTAATAATTTTCAATGACAATATAATTATGTGTTAAAAATTTGAGATAATCAAGTGTGGAAGGAAATAAATGTATTTTGGTTTTTATACTAGACATAATTATTTTATTAAATTCATATGTGGAATGAAAAAAAATAGGTTTGATTCCACATGTAGTTTATTTTATTTCTATGTTATTTAGGGTATTTCTAATCAAAATATTACAAATCCAGTATAAATAACGATAACTCTTAAGAGAATTTGTTACAACCAATATTTGTAATAAAACGAAAACTGGATTTGATAGCTTTTGATTCTGAATGCCACATTAAGTGTATCTAAAAAATACTCATCACTGTAACTCCACTTGCAGTTTCCACCGATTTAATAATAATTTGTCCTTATTTAAAATGTATACTAGTCTTAAACGAATCAATTTTAATTATAACAAGCATTCACATATATTTGGACAGGATATCGTTTACATATGAAAATCCCAGCAGCATCGTTGAAGGTCCGGCCGAGTTTAGTAAGAGGAAGGTTGAAAGCAGAACCTGCCGCATTTAAAATAATAAAACGAATAGCTGAGCAGCTCAAAGAGGCCCAATTTAAATAATTCCAGCCATGTACTATAACATAATACAATACTACCTTTATATGTCCGGCAAAATGTTTAATCAAATCCTCCATTGTGGGCCTCTTTCTTCTAATAATTCCACCTGCGAGAGAGCCTCGCTAAACCAATGCTGATTCCTCAAATATACAACACACTCCATTTAATCATATAATACTTTATATTTTATTGCACCCAGAGTATAATAAATTGCGTACAACACGTCTCGATTTTATTACAATAATTGTTTTGAGTAAAGACACAGAGAAAGAGGAAAAGATAGATAAGTTACTCGAGCGAGTCAACACAAAATCAGGCGTCACCAATTATATTATATAATTATTTAAAAATATATATATTACATTGTTGTCGTTTTTTAAATGTCCACATCTTTATTTAAGTTTTTTTTAAATTATAATATTATAAGCTTGTAAAAAAGTGTGTCGATAACTTGGATACTATAATTGAAAATATACTATATAAAATAATTTTCTAAACATTACATTTTTATATAATAATATTACAGTACTGGTGTTTTGAAAGATTTTATAATTTCGTATTTATATAGAAGTACAGCAGCTTACTATTATTAGTGATGATAAATTACAATGCCATTAACAGCTGACCATAATTGTGATGTTTTTTTTTTCAAATATTATTATGGATTAATCCATTCCTTATAATATTATTTATCAATATAATAAATGTTATTAATGTTAAATTAATGAAACTTAAAAAAGAATAACAATTTTTCAAATTATTTATGATCAATTCAATTATTTCGCAATTAGGGCAAATTTTTATATTAGCAATAATTTTTAGAAAATATGACATGTCGTTGAGAAGAATCATTGATCAATCAATCAATCAATCATCTTTATTGAAATTATTGATATTCTTAATTATTTTTCATACGTAATACTTCATAATTTAATACTGATTACATTATTTGAGTGGTACTTAGGTTAGGTTAGAATACAGATAATTTTAGGTGAATTTTTAAACTGTTTGTAGTTTAAAAACCATTCTGTTGATGGTAAATGTGTCAAAACTCCAATTTAGTGATTCAAGGGTTGACTACCCCTTGAAGGGCTTAAACATTGGATGGGTGAACCAATTAAAGTGGAAAATAGCCGTAAATACATACTGATTAAGTGGAATATCATCGGGCAGTCGTAAAGAAAGATGGCACACCCTAAGACAGTCAACCCATTCCATCTCATCCCTCTTTTATTACATCAACCACCCAAATTATTGTATAATATTTCACTTGATTAAATCATTTCATTGTCTTAATTAATTATAGTATCACAGGTGCGCGTGTTTATGTAAAAATCATCATTCATCGGGATGAATTCCCACAAACGATGCGTTATTTAGCGGCGTTGTTAAATATTTATAAAATAATGAACGTGCCTTTATATCGGAGTTAGTCTCGGTCTGAAGTGAACAGTGTTTCTTATCATTTGTTCGTTATTAGTAATTAGGTTTTGAAATAGACCTCCGCCTCGGTCTTGTGATAAATATGTATATATATAGAGAGAGAAAGCCTTTTATACTTACAGCCCGCAACAACCGACACCCATTTTATATATTATTATTCAACCAAACCACTTCTCAAATGTTTTTAATAAATAAATTATTTAAACCCTAGATCATTTATTATTTCAACAATAATTCATATTTTTTAATATATACCCGAGGAGATTTTTGAGAGGGTTTTTTAGACACAACAACGTGCTAATTAATTGTACTATTTATTACTAGTTACACAGGTCACCTACTTACTGATCAGTATTTACCTTCAATACAGTAAATCAGAGTAAACCTGGATCAACACGATCGATCGGGATTTTATATATAATATTCCTGATCTCTCAGTCCTAATAACCGATTAAATCTTACTTGAGCGGGATTTGAACTACAGTATTTTTTGCCACGCTCTTTATACCCTTAGCTAGTTTTTTATGGGAGAAATCTTATAATGTTTTTATTTTTTTACACATTGACCTTAATTAATTATAATTAAATGTTTTATATAAAAATTCTCCAATCTCGTCCATTATAAAGTATAACGTATTTTAAAAAATAACTTTGCTATGGTGCTATTTTAAAAGTATATAATATGTTTGCATTTTTTGGGAAAAAATTCTCTCATTTTTATACATATAAACTTTATCTTATTATAATATCTGAATTAGCAAGTTCAGGTATTTATAAACATATTCTACTATACACTAACAAGTAGTTTTTAATATATGATATTATCAATCATACGAGCTACGGATTCTACGAAGCGTAGCACATAGTTAAAATTAATAATCCAATATAATTCCAATCAAGTATGAATAATATTTAATAAATAAACACAAAAATGTTTGAAAGGAGTGTATTGTAAGATTATTAAGTTGGTGGAGTTGTCGCAAGTGACCCTTTAAATTGTATAACTGGTTGCCCTTCTCTTCTTATTCTACAATACCGCCAATTTTCATTACAAAATAGAGTACTCTCCATTTCTTATGTATGTTTCAATCTAATATTATTATTATCAATATAGATTTTTATTTATTTGGAATGTAGAACATTCGATCACATTTGTTAAATTAAATTACTATAAGGTTAATAATGACAATGGGTTACTATTCTTTTACGTTATGTGAACAATTAATTTAATATATTATTTGTAGAATGTACATATCTTGAATAACTTATTCTTTTAGTGATCCAATGCGTATGGAAATATGAAATCTAAGCAATTCTTCATCTAATAAATAATTGAAATAAATGGGGGGTTTATTAGCGTTACCAATACAAATGAAAATGGACATTAAGGACATTTTAGGGGTTGCAATTTTATAATTTAAGAGTTCCTGCTACGACGTGACCACCTCGGGTGTGATTAACCCTTATATTATTATCAGGACACAATAATACCACTTCGCTCTCAACATTTCAACCCTTAAAATAATAAATTTAATAATGTTGAACCCATAATGATGTCGCATCAAGTCAATGTGTGAATTTGCAGCTCAAATAATATACCATGAGTTTATAAAATAAATCATACATTTATGTTTTAATAAAAAAACCAGATGATTCTCTTGATTCATTTGCACATTTTTTTTTATTTGACCATGTTTATATTATAATTTCTTTATTATGTATAAGTTTTTACAATGATTGATAGAACAATACATCTTTGAAAATTTTACCTATAACTTACATTAGAATGTTTAATTTATATTTGACATAGATAATACTATTCAATTATAAGTATGGGTATAAAAATAAAAACCCATTTACAAATTTGAAGATTAATAAATAGCAATAGCAATATAAGATATATTAACAAAACAATTATAAATATAGTTGAACTTCATAGTAAATTATCAGAGGAAGTCTTCTTATTCTTAATTCAGTAGAAAAACGTCTTCTTATTAAAATGAAGGACAATCGACTAAGTAATGATATTTGCATGATTAAGAATTACTTATGTTTGAAAAAATGCGTCATTATCAATATTTGAAAAAAAAATATTACTGGATTTGGGAGTTTTTGAATCTAAGCGCCTAAGTAATTAATTTTACAACAAATTATTTATTGAAAATCAAGCCTTGCGTTCTTTTTGATACATCCTTTTTAGATTATCTTTTATAACAGAGTTGAGAAGCGCTGCTTTAATTTACAATTGTCATTTGGAAGTTTTCACATTAACCTTTAAATTTATGCTTTAAAATTTAATTATATATTTTAATAATTTATGTATGTAGTAGAATAAGATACATTTGGCGGAACCAATTTGGCATGTCCCCGCGGATCGGCGATAAAAATTCGAAACAAATAATCCGAGAACTCGTCAAAGCGTCCCAGGGGGTGGTTAAGAAGGCTGTCGGGGGTGGCAGGCCCTTCTCCAAATGTTTATCAGTACCCCATCCACCCCAGCTTTATTATGCAAAGTGCTGATTGCAAACTTGCCACCATTTCCATACACAGGGGCATGTTTTACAGGTGATGAAAAAAATGTCACATTCCCGATACACCAATCAAATTACATTCATTCAATGGGTATTTTCGTTGTTGTTTAACTAAGTGAAATTAACCTGTTGGATTCATATTTCACCCTTATTAATACACTTATAATGGTTAACTATAATAATTTAATTACATAGATAAACACTTAAGCAAAAAACACATTAAAATTTAATAGTATTTTTTTTGGGAATGTATCTATTTAAACTATTCGATTCAAATTTGGTTTTACCAAATAATCTGTAGTTTTAAGCATAATATTCTGTTATTATTTACGTTAGTGTAGAGTATATTGTTCTTGTTATTTTTTTATTAATCCTCAACAATCAAAATGTTAGAGGTAAAAAGTTGTATATACTCTGTACTAAAGTCATAGAATATTTTTTTATTATCAAATTATTTTAAAATTCAAATTGAATAAGGGAATTTTAATATGCATATATGTTTTTAAACTAAAGCATTTAAGAATACAAAATAACATAAATATTTTTTTATTTATATATGAGGCATATTCATAATAGAAATGCTTTTTATCAACATTTTTGTGCCTTTTCAAAATTTATATACTTAAAATCAATCGACGAAAAAATTTGTATAAATAGTTTAACAGAACTTTAATTCTATGGTGAATGTTAATTTAATGAATGGTTCATTCTTGCTTACGTTTAGTAACAAGTTGTATTTTTATATAGGATTTTGTGCCCTTTTTAAACAATTTCGGTTGTATAAAAAAATAATAACTGCCCCTTTTCAAATTGACTATCAATTAAAACTTTATTTATTTTAAATAAATATTACGTTCATATTTATTGTATCACCTATAGCAGGAAAGAAGAGTATATATGTTATGTATATATATATATATATATAT
The DNA here is from genome assembly GCA_022606485.1 of Agraylea sexmaculata. Taxonomy (NCBI): domain Eukaryota; kingdom Metazoa; phylum Arthropoda; class Insecta; order Trichoptera; family Hydroptilidae; genus Agraylea; species Agraylea sexmaculata. The sequence continues at coordinate 30,552 of JAGTTH010005658.1, read as the reverse complement.
GGCGCATATATATATATATATATATATATATATATAAGACGCGTGGCTACTAATACTGTGGACATAGGTTCGAATCCCACTCAAGTCAAGATTTTTTTAATTGATTTGATCGGTTATTACGACTGGAAGATCGGGAATAATATTAATAAAATCCCTATCGATCGTCTTGATCCAGGTTTACTCTGATTTTCCTATATTGTAAGGTAAATACTGATTATTAAGTCGGGCAGAGCCGCTCTGTCGGTGAGCTGTGAAACTAGTAATAGTTAAGATCACCGACAGAAAATTATCACGTTGTGTGTATAAAAACCTCCTCAAAGAAAGAGCTATAAGCCATCAGAGAGGTAGGTTCTCTGATATTCCAGACGGCTGTGTTCTCTTAATAATATATATATATATATGTAGATACATATATATATATATATATATATATATATATATATATATATATTTATATAGTATACTGAAAATAGCTACTCGTTCATAATTTAAAACACGAGCTTGTAGTTATGCCTTGTATTATTCATCAATAGAGCTGATGCTACGGTGGCCGTAAAGTGTCCTATTGCAACGTAGCGGCGTAGCGGCGTAGTGGCGTAGCATCGACAGCAGGTAACAGGAAGTGAATACCGGTGACATGTCGTTTCATTGAAATTTCCCGTGAGTGGTATTCGGACTTCCGTTATGGCGTCAATCCTGAAGTTATTCCATTATGGATGCGGACTGTCGCCGGGGACCAACCGATTCACACTGACTTGATTAATAAACCAGCTAACGGCAGTTTTGTTTCGCTACGACCCTAACACATTCACCACCCCCTACACCCTACACCCCCAACGAAATACCCATTATAAACAAAATATTCTAATACTTCCGCCCTTACTACTTACATATTCGATGATGAACAAAATAATCTCTATTGCCAAACAATTACATATTAAAATAGATTAGGTAAAGCATGTTAATCTTTAAAACATATTTACACTAGGTGGACTTTAGATATGTAATTGAGAATATTTGCTACCCTAAGTTATTAATAATAAATGAATTAACTGATTTTAACTTAACCTTTTCATGGAAACCAGCTTCTTTTCAGCTTATAAGAAATACATACTGTCGATCCAAATTAGGTAAATCATGTTAATCTTTAAAAAAATACACATTTACACTAGGTGGACTTTTAATATGTAATTGAGAATATTTGTTATCCTTTGTTATTAATAGTAAATTAATCAATTGATTTTACCTAACCTTTTCATGGAATTTTAAACCTAACCTACATGGAAATTTAAACCTAAACTTTTCATGGAAACCATCATCTTTTCAGCTTATAAGAAATACATTCTGTCGATCCAAATTAGGTAAATCTTGTTAATCTTTAAAAAAATACATATTTACACTAGGTGGACATTTAATATGTAATTTTGAATATTTGTGACCTCAAGTTATTAAGAATAAATGAATCATCTGAATTTACAGTTTATATATAGCTTATAAGAAATAAACTTGCCTTAATCATTCCAAATTAATCTAAAATAAAAATATTGATATACAGAGTGGCCTTGAATTGACTGAGAATCTATAATAGTGCTTCTGGAATCGAGTTTGGGCCGCCATCTTCGAATCATCTGTTTCTGTGTAGTACTCAGTTGTGACTATCGTATGTGTACTGTGATGTCAAATACATAATTAATATATTTTTTTTATTTTTGTCATTTTTAATTAATATTAAAAGATAAAATTTTCGTAGCTAATTCAAGTTCCCCTGCATAGGATGAAATAGGTTGATTTTTTTTTTATTTTGTTTATATTTTCAAATATATTCACGATACTGTATCTCGTCTTAATAGTTACCATACGCATATTTATTTAATGCAAATATTTTATCATTTTTGAATAGTAGTGGTTTTTTTGAGATTCGATTAATATGTAACATATCTTCTTCTGAATTTATTGGCTCAGTTATTTTTTCTTATATAAATTAACATTCTGTTTATTTTAAATATGCAAAACGTCATCTTAATTTTTAAATAAAGCTTGAGGTTATATAATTGATCATTTCATGTTGCAAATTGGTAAATGTATCATTCTCAATAAATTATAAAAATCGCTTTGTAAAGTCGCTTTCATATATTTCTTTAGATTATGGAATATGGAAAGAATTCAACACCATCAACAATTTATATATTTATTTATAATTTGTATATTATATCTTGACTGATACAACTGTAAACTCAAAATACTACCCTGTATGAAAACGGATAGATGATTATTATAATTGTGAAGTCCATTGGTATAAATGTAAAAGAGTTGAAGAGAAGTGAACAGATAAGGTATGAAGTCCCGTCGCCAACTTATTAATTATTTTTCACGGCAGTTACTCTTAAGAGATAAATTAATCCAAACGGCTCGTAAAACGCACCTTTCACAATGACAACCCGAGGATTTATCTTTATAGTTAATTTTAATCTTGGCCCATTAGCACCTGAATATAATTTTCCAGCGGCAAAGTTTTTGCAAACGCGGACCCCGAGGTGCTCGCGTCTTTATAACCAACCTTTTTATGCACAATTTTATTATTATATTTATATTGATCATATTAAAAATAAGCTAGTAGTTGTATAAGGATCAATAATCCAAAAAAACATTTTTTTTTTAAATATAAAACTTATTTTATTTATTAAAGTGTATTTCATTTAAATACATTATTTTCATAATGTTTAATATTAGCTATATATCCATTAATTATTGAGCTGATATTTAATTACATAGTTACAAAACACACAATTTTAGTATACTAAATCAATAAATTTGATTGTTGATAGTGTTGACTCCTTGGTGGAATTTCATAATTCGTTATTTGTAATTTCCACAGTAATAAATTCCTATGTAAATTACATATATCGTATTTCTTTCAATAAATTAGCTTCCCCCACATAAGTTGCCTCAAAAAGAAGGTATAAAGTATGTCATTCAGGGTAACTTCATATGGGACTTTTTTTCCTAATACGTATTTAAAGAAAAATATGTTCATTATATTATAATTTAGTAACTTCCAGGATAATTTAAATCACCTTTATCTCTTATTTTTTTATATCTATAATCTCTTCTGGTAATTTATTAGACATATTATTAAATTATTGTTGATTGTGTTGACTTCTGGGTGGAATTCCATATTTTTTTAATAAAATTCTTTGTTTTAATTTCCACAGTATTACAGCAAATACCATGTAAATTACAATAAACTAAAAATATTATTGAATCATCTATGGAGGATTCTTTTTTAAAAAAAATTCCGTCTTCATAATACAAATTCATACAAAAAGCCTGTCAATAATTAGTTTATTATCTTATTTATAAATATATATAAACTCAGACACAAAGTATAATATAATGTATAGTTTTCGATCTGCACTTATACAATTTTAATTGTAATAGTATGGTTTTATGAAAATGTTGGAGATGACTTGAAAAGTGTCATCTCTCATGTCTCTCGGCGAAAGGGTTGGTTCAACCCCCATCCCCATTTGCTGGCAAATCGTAAAAGCAGGTTGCTAGTAACTCTTCATTAGCTACCCTAGATGGAGTCTCTTTTACACTCACATCTCTTTCATTCGACCACCAAACACACTTAGATGCTTAACAACTCCGACTTAATCAATATAAATACGCGAATTATTAACGTTGATTAATATACAACATCCTTTGAGACTAAGTTTTTAGGGGGTTGATCCTTCATCAATACACAGTGAGGTGGCTAAATATTAATTTTAAAAATAATTTTTATATTTATTAATGAATAAGTATTATCATAGATTATAAACGTGTGTATTTTGCATCAGAGGTTATTTTATAAGACAAGATTTGTATCTTAGGGGAGTTAGACCATCACCACCCACCACCCCTCATACATTGCTACTGCTACTAAAAGTACTCTCTTAGTCTACCTGATGTATTTCTCCCTCACTGTTACTCTTCATAATACATAACTACTAACTTATTCCACTGCAAAACTGTCGAAGATATTCCACAACATCCCCCTGGGCCCAATTACACTCTACTCAAAATAATACTTTGTAAACAAATTAAATATTTTATATACAAGGACGTGTTTATATACATCATTTGAGTATAATCCTCGCATTTTGATAAAAAAATAAATACGTGTTTTTTTATTACAACATTTAGCAGAGTGTTAAACCAGTGATTTATACAGTGACATCTTTATTTTATGAAGCAAAGCTTGGAGTATAATTTTCACATTTAAAGTTTTTGATTCTATACGATATTCGATTGTAAATCTTCTTCCAAATAAGAATACTTGTCATGTAAACTGAATTCGTTGTGAAAAATTATAATGAAGTGGTTGGGTGGAATAAGGGAATACGCCCTTTTTCCGTAAAATTACTTTTTTAAATTAACTCAAAATAATCGATCTGTATAATAAAACTTTGGGATATTATTTTTAGATGTGTAATCTTGTTATAAGTATTTTAAATATATAATGTTTAACTCAATTATCATGAACTGATCAATTCAGTATACGCCCTTATTCCATTCAGCCCATCAATTAAATCTAAAATGTTCGGAATTTGTCCTTGGTGTCCTATCGATATTTCAATATTTTTATTAATATTTATTATAATAATATACACAAAAGGCATACCTTATTCAAATTTGCTTGATTTGTTTCTTGATATTTTTGATACATTTAAAATATTCCAATCAGTGTTCAGCGAATGTATTTTAAGAATACTTTAACTGCTTCAGAACATACAGAATGGATCATTAAAAATATATTATATTGTTGAAAGTGTCTGTGTGGAATTAAATAAATTTCTTCATTTTTTCCCTTAATGTTGAATATGAAAAGAATAATATTAATTCACAATGTCGGGGTTTTGTTATTGACTGTCACATTAAGATGAAATAAAAAATATTCGAACCTTCCTCTACCTATCCAAATAATTGTATTTATGTAGACTATTAGGTGCTGATAGATTGAATTCAATTATTAAAATCAAACATGTTGAATAGTATAATATTTTTATAATCCGTAGTACGATTAGTACCGATATTAAAGCAAGGCTTGTGATGATCAATCCGATCCTACTCTAATATTTATAATCCAATATGTATGCGACACAAAGAGCCGATTAAAATACAACCCTCCTTCACAATACTCCATCAGATATGCAAAACCTTCAAAAATACCACACAGTATGTACATCCCTTCGAATTTGATAAATCAACGACAACTGTCATATTTTTTAATATTAATTGTTTGTGACTCGATTTAGAGGTAATCGTTATTGTGATGTGTTCAGATATTGATGTATCAATATGTATGCAGCCGTTAATACCATTGACACCATTCTCTCTCGCAATATTACAAAACCTCTTTTCAACACCCGAATAGTAACAATAATTAATTCACATTTACACCCTCAATTATACTTGAACCGTTTTTTATTTTCTGTTCATTAATCTAACTGATACTTCAAAATAAATCAATAGGTTTATAGAGAACTTATAGCAACGCGTTTACAGTAATTTGCTTATAGCGGAGATATTTTTAAGAATAAATAATAATGTTGACATATGTTTTTTTTTATTTTTTTTTTCAATTCTGTAAGTTGTTAGTATCCTTCGGTTAATTGTCAATTTTAGTCAAATTGAGCAAAAAAACCATCATAGTATTTTTAAATATTTAATATTAATGTTGAAGCTACCAAATACGTATTTTAATAACAGTACTCACGCTTTTTTATATGTCCCGTCCTTTTTTCCCAAAGTGTGCCTCTTTAGCTAATAATTATAATAGATTTTCATTTATATGGATTTCAGATCTGTGTGAAGTATAAGGTTGAACTTTTGTATCGTTTGATATTCACAAATGAGGACAAAAAAGTTAATATTAAAAATTGATCACTAAAAGATTTGTTCAATATCAAGATTGCTTTATAATTATTAGTATAATTATAAAATATTTCCCAAAACCTATGTATTTGTCTTCGAAATTACTCCATACATAATTCGAAACCGGTGGACGCGCTTTTTTTATATTCATCGCAAGATTTGATTAATAATTACTTATTTTATTTAAAATAAAATGTGTGAATAATATAAACAGATAGTTACTTATTGGGTTTATCATAATTTTATATAGTTATTGATGGGCATGAATTTATTACAGCCCTTTTTTCATTAATTATCATTTTTCATAATACCGTTAATCTGCAAATAACTATCACCATCTAATAAACGTTTATTATATCTAATTGATGAAATAGTTAATCATTTAAATTATCATTCAAATATCCATTGTTTTCGACATAAATATACTTATCAGTCATAAAACATTATTAAATAATCTTTGTACTAAACATGGGTAAAAAATCCCTAAAATATTTTATTTAAATCGTGTGGAAGCAGAAAAATCTTATTAATTAAATGAATCAATTTAGGCTTTTTCAAAAATCAAACATCAGCTCTTAGGTTTAAGAGGAAGCTTCTGATTCTAAGCACCTCGTATAAGAGTTTTCAGTTAATATTAAAATATTTTCCATATTATATATGAATATATTACTTGCCCAAGACGACTTGCAGGTAGAGTGGGTGTTATATTTAGATGTAAAATAATATGTAATTGTAGGACAGTGTTGCACAGCAATAAAGCTAATTCCAACTTATCACCTTAATTACGGCGGCAATCATAAAGCGGCCCCTGCACAATGGTTATTAACTTAATTAATCACCTTACATCACCAATATAATATTCTACATATAAATACAATATGTACATATAGTATTTTGAAATTGGGGCTTAGAGGAGAGGCACAAATGGGCATGTAAGACAAATCAAGGATGTTGGGTTAAGTTGGCAGCGGTGGAATAAGCAATAAATAAGGTGGGCGGTGTTTTGGTGGCGAAAGGGCAACGGAGGCTTTGCGAAATATGTTTAGCCTCAACTTATCATTCAACATTATATTAAGATGTCTTCACTATTATAATATTATAACACAGAAAATATTACCATACATGACAGACAATCACAGCGAATAATAGTATTGCGTAGTAGAAGAAACGCTATCGTAAGGCATCGCATAACAACAAAAAACTACCCTTAATTATGAATAAATATTATTAAATAATCACACATTTTGAGAGTCCTGTAAGCAAATTTCTAATTATCTATTTATTATATGTAAAAATTAAATAGCTAATACGCAACCCTTTTTTTGGATAGTTGTGTTTACATTCCAAAGAGTTTTTTTGGCATTCATAACACGTTTTTGTAAAATATAAACCTTATATCAACCATAAAACTAACTAAATAACCATATTATTAAATATTTAAAAATATTATTATTGATTATCGAGTAGTTATTGATTGAAAAGTAAAGCTGTGCATGAACAACAAGTATATATATATATATATATATATATATATATATATATATAAATATATATATATATATATATATATATATATATATATATATATATATATATATATATATATATATATATATAAATTATGTTATGAAAAATAAAAATCCATATATTCATATTTTTGTAGTTATGTTAAAATATTAGGTGAATAATACATATAATATAATATTTTGGGTTAAACTTCAAATTTGTTAATGGTCTTTTTTTTCCATTCTTTCTATTATTAAATACTATTATTCATGTCAGATTTAAATAAAACATTCTCATGTTAGTTATAGGTAAAAAGATGTAAACACTCTGTATACGTAAGACTATTTCCAAAGATGTATCGTTCTATCAATCAATGTAAAAACTTATGCATAATAAAGAAATTATATATATATATATATATATATATATATATATATATATATATATATATATATATATATATATATATATATATATATATATATATATATATATATATATATAATATTTTGATATGTGAAATATTTAATTTGCATGGCGCTTAATTATGGACGTTTTTTTGTATCATTAAGGACAAATACTCCCCGATTACCATATTATCATTTTTTTATTTGAGATAAAAATTACAGGTGTTCTTGTCAGTGGTCCAAGTCAATAATGGGTGGTATTTCTTATCACACTGCTTGACTTTTAGAAGAGTCTGCAATATAATTAATATGGCAAGATAAGTAAGGTGACTTCCTTATGCGTCCCGTGGGGAAGAGTTCCTTGTATTGTGGAATATGATAATAATATTGTGGCCCCCGCTTCTCCAATACTCGTATAATCAGCGATCCACATGTTTGCTGTATTCATAACCATCGTTTCTTTGTGAAGCTTGCCTAATCCTTGTTCTAACTTTAATGAAATCCCACTTGGACTGCTGGTGCATGTATGCGGGTTCTGGGGGGCGTCTTCCAGATTCCGTCTTAATTAAAATGGGCACGGGGTGTCAATATTGCACACTTTACGAATGGGGGACTGATATATCTTACAATGGTCATGATTTCAAAATAACATTCATTTTCGAAGAATAATTTGAACATATATTATGCTTCAGAAATAAATATAATAAATAATGTGAAGCCTTCCCTATTGACGGGATTCCCTTTGTAAGGGGTTGGCTGGAGTCCTTCAGATCATAAGAAATAATCAATTTTATTTTTATTATACAATTTTTTTATTAAATATAATTTGCATACAATATTTTGATACATTATAATTAGATGTTACAATATTAAGTTAATAGACTTAGTCTTTTACTTATTTTAATACGGAGTATAATCAATTGATATATAAAATAATTAATAAGTCATAACAAAATTTATGGGAAAATATACAAAAACCCACTTGTAGAACTACTAAAATATATTTAAATATAATACATAATAAATAATAATAATATATTTTTTTTCACATTTGATTTTGTTTTATTCATATAGTATTAAGTACTTAATAATAATACTTAATACTATATGAATAAAACAAAATCAAATGTGTTTGTGAAAAAAGATATGTTAATGTTTCTGAAATATCTCTCAACATTTCAGTGGTAATTTAAAGTTTCGCTTATTTTTAACATATTTGATTTTGTTAACATTTAGTGTTAAGGAGTTAGTGGAGAAGAAACCATTATGTTATAGTGTTTATTGAAATAATCAATATCTCAATCAATTTTACCTTGATTTCCTGAGCTGCAAATTAAATGCAGAACCGCCCTGTTGAAAAACATAGAAAAGAAACCAATACATTTTAGTCTCCATAAACTAATCCTTAATATGAGAAGGCAATCTTAAAAATAACAGTCATGCATAGATATTTTTGTAATACAAACTTATGAAATAATTGCGGGTGGAAAAGTTTGACTTAACACTTTTTTATAATTAAAAAGTAGAGTCCTTGAGATTTAAAAAAATAAAAAATTTATCTGATTATTATTTATGTGATAGATTTTTTAATAAAATTAATTGAATATTTTTTTTGCATTATTTTAATTAACATTGCTCACCTACAGTTTTCGTATTTAATAAAAATCATTTAATTTATGTACAGTTATAATAAATATTAAATTTAAATCATCTTCGTACTTTTTTATAATCCTTTAAAGGTGTAATATTATATATAAGCATATTTTTTCTGAAGCTCTTTATTTAATACTTACTCCTATTTAATTAGCAAGTTATGTGAAAGTATAAAAAAAAACTCCAAATCACATTAATATTATAAACTATAGCAAACCTACATACATTTGTACTAATAATTTATTGAAAAATATGAAATTTCACAAATGAGATTAAAGATATCAGTGTCTTACAAAACCCTCATGTAGTAAAGTCAAACAGTTTATAACTTTTAACAGCCACACCATCCAAGGGTTGCAAATACCGCCCTTCGCCCCCCCGAGACGGCCTCCTTATGATCAATAATAATAAATTAACAATTCATTCCTCTCTTCGTCATATATTTAAGAATCCTTTGTGCAAGCTCATATTTGTCCTGAATCCCGTGGCCAAACTCAATTCTATGGAATCAAATATTTGCTCGTGAAACGTACGCATTTGAAACTCGTGTCTTTCATTTTGAAAAGCGGCTCTAATTAATCTTTTCCATATGGCAAATATTATATATTTTTATCAATGTGTATAAGAAGCTTAACTGTTAGGTGTATGAGTTAAGGTCTGTGGTAAATAGAGCCTCTTTCACCCTTGTTTGCCGATTATTAATTCGATTCATTAACACCCTTTCTTAACCAACGCCTCCCTTACTGCCCGAATATATTCAATACCGACCACACTGTAAAACCTACTACATGGAAATAATCATGATTAATTAAATATTTCTCAATTTTTGGTTTAAAATACATTCGTTTACGTTGAGCGTGCACAAATTTTTATCATTATCCTACTAAAATTTTTTTACATTGTTCCATCTTTTCATGTTTTTCTTCTTCGTTAATTTATTTTTAATTTTTTATTGATGTTTATTTTTCAAGTTCAAACTGACGAATGCTCTAGTGGTACTGCAGTATGATATAAGAATATATGTTTTTATATATAAAATCATTTCTATGCTTATTACCATTTAGTATTTAAAAAAAACTAAAATATTCCTGTATAGAATATATAATATTATATACGTTCTTTCTTTCATTTCATTTCGCCGGGTGTTTTTATTTTCTTTAATTATATTTTTTACTTTATAAAATAATCGTATTTTGATGAACTCTGGAAATTTTCGACCACATGTTGCGGATAATTTCAAGACTTCAACAAGTATTTATTTTTAATTGCCATATATCTCAAGTTTTTTAAATAATAAATAAAATAAAATTGATAATTTATGATATCACTTATAAGAACCGCTTACATTTTGTTTAGTTTGTCTCTACGTGTATTTAAGCTCGAATATTTTTAAATTATACAAACATATATTGTATAAAAAATAAATTCATTAAGCTGACTCAATCCAGGCTTGGGTGATTATTAAGTCAGAAATAGAATGTTTATAGTGAACGCCAATGGGTAAAAATATTCATATAAAATTAAACAATAAATAGTAAAAAAATCTTGTGTAACTTAAAATACATATAATAATAAGTATTATTTTATTATGATTGAATAAATTTGGGTTAGTATATTTTTCAATGTGGCGTTCAAGACGGTAGCGGTCCAAAAGATCATCGGGGTGTTTGAACCCTTAAACTGTTTGCAGTGCACTTTGTATTCCTCATCACGACCACCAACCACCCTTTGACACCTACCCTAAGGCCACCTTCTCAAAGGGGTGGTTCCCGTGGGCGGCAAATACAAAGCCTACTAGTCATAGATCATCGAGGCTCTTTGACGAAACTTCAACCGAAACCTCAACACCTGACACTACTAATTGGATCAAACAGAATACCGTTTACAACTACAATCACTTTTTGTGTAGTGAATTTTAATTAATAAAAATGAAGATTCGATCATTATTGCGTGCGTGTGTCACTTTTATCATTCGTTAAAACAACTCATGGGGGAATAATACGTTATTTAAAAAAAAGTCGCTAGGTTCATTGAAATCTGTTGACCTAACCTCTGTCACATTTATCTATAGTCAACGACAAAAATATTATATTTAATCCGAAACAATTTTATGATTAAGTACAATATTCTTTTGTTCTATTTAATTTAATTTTGATTAGTTCAAAAATCATTTCCCATTGAAACTCTACTTTAATACTGTTATAAGCGTATTCATAATGTATTTACATATTAAATAAAAATGCTTATTTTTCAATAGTTAAAAGAATATTTATATTTTTTGGACGGTGGGTTTGGATGATGGATTCAACTGGGTGATCTCTTTTCCACCAATTCTCCCACCCTCACACATATAAATGATTGCTTCCTACACCTTACATTATTTTTACTTAATTTTATCATATATTCTAATTATACATACATTTTGATATACTTTTCATTTTTGTTTTAAATCTTTTTGTATTATTATTATTTCTGACTTGTCTGTAAAAAAAGCTCTTATGAACGTTTATATGTAAATATATGATTCTAAATTTATCAATTTTTATATAAATAATATCAAATATAATGTAATTCAAAAATATAAACAAATGTGTCAAGTGTATGCAAATTTATTTGTTTTAAATATTACAAATTTGAAGGACTTCTTTAAAGAAAAAAATAAATTAAAACGTATTTAATATACTTCATACACATTAATTTTGTATATATTTTAAAGATTATACACGGGTTAGGGGTGGAATTTACACGTGTAATAATTTATATAATATCACGCTGTGAAAAAGCATTAGCACCTGTTCGATTTAAATATTTTTTTCAATAAATTTATATATGTAAAAGTAACAAAATGACACAAGCATCGTTATCTTCCCTCGGTATTCGTTATAATATCAATTTATTATTAAAATTAACGCGATATTTACATGCACACATATATTTAATAAAATACCCACATATGACATATTTATGTATGGAAGATAATAATCTACATTGTCGAAATGCATGTTACCTTTAATATTGAATGGCGTGACTGTCCTTCACACTAACGAAGATAACTTGAATAAATTTTAATTAAAATATTTAAAATCAAGTTGAACATATGCAGCAGCTACTTTTACAAGTATTTTTTAAATATATATATTTTTTTATAAATATTTTGGTCATAATAGTATGTTGGGTCGTAAATCAACTCATTATCACAGTACCGCACCCCTTCGAAACAACCAAACACTTTATTATTTCATCTTTTATGATTTTCATGTCGTGCTACTGTCACCCTGATCAATATACACTACTCAAAAAGTGCCCTTAATTTTTTTCATAATTAATTAACTATACAAGCGTTAAATAACCATTACTCAGCATTGTAATTAAAATGATAATTCTTTCGTCGAAAATTCTGAGCAAAAATTACACGGATATTTAGATTTATTAACAGTTTACAGATGATTATTCTCGACAGTTGATTAATGAATATTCAAGGGGTTGATATGAAAAATATATACAATTTTAAAACCCGCAAGTTATTTATTTGCATATAAACGCGTATATTATACAATTAAGTAAAATAAAGTAAGGCGTAGGAAGCAATAATTTATTTGTTCCTATATGAGGTCGATCCTAAAAAAGCCCTGTATGTGACAGAATTGGTGGAAAAGAGATCAACTAAATTCGTTGCCAAGTCGTTGAAGCCTATTCAAAAGGAGAATAAATAAGGAAATTGGATGAGAAATACTGTGGATAGAATGTTATGTTAAGTTATCTAAATTTCAATAATTTAATTGCATCAATTTATGCACAAATATAAGGAAATTTAACGTACAAAGACGAAAAACTGAAACTATTTCATTTTTTTATATAATCGTTAGCTATTAAGGGCATTTACCTGTTACCAAAAGCACTTTTTAATAAAAATATTTTTTGATTTGATCTCAAAGGTAACAATTTCACTAAACGCCCTTATTCCAGTCATCCCTCATTTATGAAAATCTGGGATGAACCTTTTTTTAAATATTAAAATATAACTAGATCTTACAGAATGTGAAAAATTATAACACATATCAAGGCTAATTATTCATAAGTAGACAATTTCCTTTACTTTAGATTAATTTTTTTAATAAGAACTTCATGAAATCTATCACTTTATTAATCATTGATACAGTAAAAAACATTAAATGTCTATTACGCAGATTAAAGGCGTATTAATCTATTGAATAGACAAAAAACTATTGTTTTTCTTGACAATAATCAACAATATTACTTCATCATAAATCAATATTAAATCCTACTAACGCTCTAATAATGAAAAATCCAATCAAAGCTTGTTATATATTGTTTCTTAACACGCACTAAAATATATAGTTTGCAAATTGACACACCCTTAAATAATATTAGTGTAGTGTACAGGATATTGATGCAGAATAAGGGTGGGTGGTTGTTTGGATCCCTTTTCCATATAAAACCAGCCTTGTAATGAAGTATTAAATATTAAACGATCTCCATACTTCTGTTACATACAACACTTGACTTTTGCTTTACTCGTTTGCATACTCACCTACAAATTTTAATTACCATTTAAAATATACTACATAACCCACTTGAATTGATTTAATATTGAATTTTTTTTGTTAGTTCAATGAGATTATTTGGATGAATAACTTATTTGAATTAAACTATGAATACTGATCATTTTATTCATAAATTTGACAAGGGAGATAAATTAATTATTCAAAATGAAAGACATACTTAAAACCACCAATTTTTAAAAAAACCATAATTAATTTTTATTTATTTTTATAAGATTTTTCAAGATTAATTTTCTGCGACCTATTTGGAGTTACACTTATTTATTTCATTCAATTGGGTATATAATAAATAAAATATCAATTTAATAATTTTTATCTGTCAAAATCAAATATTCTGAAGTTACGCAGTCTGCAGAGAAAGCCGACGATATGCTTTTTTAAATGTTTTAATTGTATCGAAAAACTTGCTAATTTATTTTTACTTCAACTATATTCCAATACTAGACTTATTTTGGTATTCCCTTAATTGATTCAAAGTGGAATTAAATTTCCCATACTTCCAATGGGATATTTTCATATATTTTTGATGTTATTTGTCAGTTTCCTAATATATAAAAATCTTTATAGTATTTTATCAATAGACAAATTCATAGTCCCACCCCTAGTACTTGAGAGAGTATATGAATTTCCATAGAGAAGATATTCGGTGTGTGTAGGATTAGTCTGAAGTTTGTATTTTTCAAATTGGTACCGATGTAAAATTCAGCTGATTTCCAACTGACCGCTAACTGACAGCAAAGTCCTGAAAAAAGAAGAAAAACATCAAAACACCCCCCTATCGAAAAAAACTCATACAGACTTCAACTGTGGAGATTTTATCTAATGGAGGAATACAATCGACAAAATACATACTCTAAATATTTAAAATAGTAGGTATAATTGTAATTTGAATTAAGTCAGTTGGAAAATCTAATTAGTCATCTTTCAATTGGAATTCATTCAGTGAATTGATCGTGTTTTGGCGTATAGACAGACAGACAGACGGAAAACCTCAAAAAGATTATTCAAAATATTCACTGCGGTTGTAGTGTGGGTGGTTGGGGTGGTTTTTAGGGGTGGATGGTTCACGTCAGATTCAAAACATTCAGAATACAAGTACAGACACACATCCTCATATTCGCTCGTAAAGGCATCAAAAGATTCCTCATCAAAAATTAAATGTACGATATGCCCGTGAGTACTACTAAAACAACACCCTGTTCACAAACTAACTAACCGCCAAAAAAATATTTTTAATTCATCAACAATTTTAATTAGTATGCCGTTTTTTCACACATGAATTATATGCAGGTTTTCCATATCAAAATCGTGCATGTTTCTTCCATGTATGTGTAGAAGTAATTTCAAAATGAAACCATTCTCAAAGATTTGTCCTATTTAGCAACTTAATGTTAATAAATTACTAATCACAGCCGTTTGCGGTATATTTGTTCATCTTTACACAAATTATTGTTCCATACTTTCATGTATTTCTTCTTCTTTTAATTTATTGTTAATTTTTTATTGATTTTCTTTTCATGTTTCAACTGACGAGTGCTGCACTATCATCACTTTCACTTGGGATCCCCCGTAATGCTCTAGTGGTACTGCAGTAATATATAACAATATATGTAAAATAAAATCTACAAAAAATGAACGTAAAGACAAATGAATTTTAAATATTTTTTATTCTTATATTTTACGAACAAAATAAATTATATTCAATTCATATTACTGAAAAAAAAACCCAACTCACCTATTTTTAATATTTCTTTACGTTCAATATACAACGTATTTATTATTGTAAAATAAAACACATTTTAATATAATATTAAAGTGAAAATTAATTAACCTCAATATACCACACTAACCAAATTGGTTCAACTAATTTCACAAAAAGATAAAATAAAAATTCGGTATACTAGGCAACATTTTACCTATACCACGAGTTTGTAGATTAAAATTCACTGTGACATTGTCTTTTAGGAGACCACAAACACATCTATTTGGTTGAATTTTAGCTTAATTATAATAATTTAATTTAAAAAAGTAATCGTTGTTTACAATCGTCGTGTGTGGTTCGACAGAAGGAGGCAGTTTTAGATTAGTGGGTGAGGGTGTATGGGGGTGGCGCGAATTTTCGCATACTTGGATGAATGTATCGGATAGATGATAAGGGTGGTGGCGGATGGGGGTGGTAAATATGTTATGACTTGGGCGGCCATGGTACTTCTCATCCTAGTATTATAATACAATAATTAATATTAACATCATTGATATCTAGACGAGGGTCATCGATCATTATATGAAATTGACTAAGCTTATTGATGATCACTCATCCGAAATTAATAACTTCATTTATTAAGCAAACTATTTGAATTTTAAAATAATTCTAAGAAAATATTCATACTTAAACTAGAGATGTATGTAGACAATGGTAATTATTTTCATATAAAATCCCAATACATATAACAAACAATCTGACTGATTACATCTGAAAAATAATTTATTTAATAATATATCCTTAAAAGTAATAAATATTACCGACAACACCGATATATTTGCAGAGTCTGATTGGGAAAACACTAATTTTTAAGGTGTACATTTGTGTTCTTTAATCACCTTAACTCAGTCAAACTCATCTGCTTGGTCCGCCATCTTGATATTTATACATCCAGTCGTATGGCCTGCTAATATTTCGGTGGTATCGGTTGAACACATGTAGTCCCAATAATGTATTTTTGAAAAGTATTAAAGAATTACGAGTCTCTTAGTCTTCTTTCAAGTTTATTTATGAAATTCGAAAAATAAACAGTTTTTATTGTTATAAAACCCACAATTATGATAAAACTCGCAATATTGTTATAAAACTATAACACAGCTTAATAATTAGTGGTTTAATATTATAAGTATAATTGAAAAATCTACAATATGTATGAAGAAGCACAATTATTTACTCAAACAAAAAAAAAATACACATTGTTGGAAAATACAAAAAACATACATTTATTTAAACAAAAAAAAATACACATAAACCTCCTTGGTCTCCTCAAATAATACATTTTTTTATAAAATGTAGTTTTTTTAAACTTGCTAACATTATTTAAATACTTTTGTTTTTTTTTTATTGTTTCTTTTGTTTTTTGTTTATGTTTTGATCAATGTATTTAGTTTTTAGTCATCAACCATGTCACATTCTTTTCCCATATATTATAACGATTATTGTATTAAAATGTAACAACAGAAAAATAAGTAAAAAGACCATATGTGTAGGTTTAATCTCACTCGCATTATGTATTGTATCACAACGATTATTAAGGAATTGTACAATAAATTTAAATACTTCATCCACGCGGGATCTTAAACAGATATTTAAAAAAATGTATGAGGAGGGATGCATGTAAAAATATTTAAAATTAATTTCAATCCTACTGGTAATAAATATTAATGAATTCACCATGAATGTAAATTTCCATTATAGTGAAGTTCGTTAGAGTTCGACAAATTGTAATTTCATCGTTTTCTGTTTGTAACAAGAGCTCGTTAGAGAGGTTCTTGCTGTCCGTACGTGTAATGCGGAATTATTTATGCACTTTTCGAATAGGAAACTCCGAAAAGAAGGATATATAGAATTTTATATGTCGGCTGAGCGTAAAATGGATGTTAATGAAGAAGGTAAAAAATAGAGAGAGATATATTCCCGGCTGTGTGAATAAAAGAAACTAGACTACACCTGCAAGAGCTTCCAATTCTAATAATATTCAAAAAGGTGCATATTAACACTTACATTACATTCATACTCACATCGGCGAATATTCAAAGACTATATTCATGAATATTATTAACAGACCTAGTCCAAGTGAATGTAATCAAGTGCCTTGACGTATTCGAGCTCTGCAACGATTACCTTAATAATATTGCTTCATTATTTGATTGTTGTATTATTTTATTTCAACTCTCTGATAATTACACATAACATTATATAATATACATCTACACTTATCATATTTTAAAAATATTAATTTGATTTTGTTATGAGATTGATTTTGTTATTGATATCATATAATTCAAATAGAATAATAAATTTTACCACACAATAAAGGAAAATGTAAACCGCGCAGGTCTCTAAAATTGTGAACTGTTTAAAACCTGTTTTTTTACCCTCTTGCCCAATTATGCTTATTGTATGAATTTATTTAAATTATCGTATGGGTATTTATAAAATAAGGTTAAAATATTCTACTGATAAATAATTTGATAAGTGCCCTCTCTGAAGATGACTAGTTTATTAGTAGTTTAAAAATAACAAAAAAATCATGTTTTTATTTTTTTAGAGTTTAGGAATATGGAGCTTATGATGCTTATATATAGCAAATATTAAATATTATCATATTATATATATATATATATATATATATATATATATATATATATATATATATATATATATATATAATAATTTTCAACTCATGTGTATTCTTTGTTGTATCGTTCGTTTTAGATTATAGTAACATTAGACTAGTCGTGTATATTTGTGAATGTATTAATTCATTTAAATGTACCTTGATAGAAATTATGTATTAGTATTTATTTAAAAATACACTCACAAAAATATAAAATATCTGTATATTCGAAACATCACGGTAGTTCTTATATTTCATACTTGTATTCAAAGTATTGTCCTTACCCTATAAATGTTATGGGGTGGATTTGGTATCATTTTACATGTGTTTTGTTGTCGATTGCATCCATTTTCGCTTTTCAATCTACCATTCAGGATTATGTATTGCCATCAGGAGACAAGCTTAGAAGGCCAGGCTTGTATGAAAGAGGAAACAACTTTGAAAAGGTTACCCTGTCGAGTCTGTAAACATAAAGTTGGCGATTTCTACTTCAATTGAACCCGAGGGAATACGACAAAAATAACTGATGCTATTCAATGCAACCGTTCGAGAGACTATCATCACATGGTTTAACAGACTATCTCAAATATTAATATTATTATCAAAATAAATCATCGGTAAGACGTGTAGTCATAATGATTTGAATTTAAGCAAAATTTGTGGTTGTGTTGATTATTACTATTTTAACAATAAAACCAGACTCTGGAGCAAGCCTTGATTTATCTTGAGCTGATTTGTAGTAATTAAAAAAAATGTATGAGAATGTGAAGCTAAATATGTATAATAATCATTTTACCAATGAACTTCCAAAACTGATTTTTAAAAATAAAATAAAATTTCCAATAATCCACTCAACTCAAATTTGGTTTTACCCAAACAAATTGTTATTTAGTTTTTAAGCATTATATTTTGTAAGTGTTTTGTTAATATTGCTTTTATCGTTGTTATTATTTATTAATCTTCAAATTTGTAAATGAGTTTTTATTTTTTTCCCATTCTTTCTATAATTAAATACTATTATTCATGTCAAATTTAAATAAAAAGATTCTCATATTAGTTATAGGTAAAAAGATGTAAACACTCTGTACACCTAAGTCTATTTCCAAAGATGTATTGTTCTATCAATCATTGTAAAAACCTTTACATAATAAAGACATTGTAATAATAATATGTATAATAAATGACGTTGTATTCGTGTAATGAAAATTTAGTTATCAAGTATCAATTGAATATAAATTACTATATCGCTAATAAGGGAACAATACAATAAACAAATAAAGAATAACTCGTTCTTCATTCGTGTTTAAGATTTTATATGTACAAATATATTTTGTTATAAAATATACAGCTTCTACTTAATAAAACATTCTAATAATTTCTTGAAATAAGTAATATAACTTCTCAATGAATGAAATAAAACAAATACTATTTAAATTATAATTAATATTATGTTGACGTTTTGGTGAAATTCTATGGTAATTTTTTGGTAAATTCCACATTTTTATGTTTTGAATGAATCAAATTATTTTTGACTACATCAGAGACAACATATTTAAAACAATATATTTTATTTTTACCTACATACAAATCATTGAATTATTCTTACTGATCAAAAGCCAATTCATAAATTTATCTATTAAAAACAATATCGATCAAATAATATAAAAAAGACACATAGTCTATTATACAGTTTGAAGATATCTGTTGTGACAAGACATGTGTAGTGTGACTGTGTCCAATTGAAAGAACCTAAAAGGGTGAATATGCAAACAATAATATATTTTATTATTATTTGAAAAACAATATCGTACGATGATAATTTGATAGCTGATCCATTAGTGCAATTTAGAAACGAGGCACTTCGGCAACGAGTCTGCCGGTTTGAAAAGTTAGTCTGATTTTAAAATAAAAACAATAAATCGAGAAAAGGGGTGGCATGGCGTTGTTCCATTATTTGGATAGTACTGGGTGTATAGAAGTGCATAAATAAAAAAGCCATTCCCATCTCATATCATTATTCAAATTTCACAGTGTATATCTACCATATATTCTCCTCTCTTTTAACCGGTCTCCAGAACTACCTTCACTCCCTCTTCTTCCTATTTCAGAAGCGTATCTACGATAAAATCCTCAAATGTGTGTCTGGACATGTGCGTCTATTTTTATTATATATTATTTGATATACTTTTACCGGCTCTATGGATGTAATGAATAAAGAGAAGTCTAATATTTTAAGTCATTTCAGATACTCGCTTTCGAAGACGACATCAATATAACCGCTAGAAGTAAGAACGTTTTAATTGATAAGGTTAGAGCTATAAGAGATGCCCAAAATAGTAGGATTAGTTATAAATGTAGATTAAACTCAGTATATGCATGTGACATCCAATTCTGAATTGATAGCACATCATAGCCTGAATATAGACAATGACCACTTTCAGCAGGTTGACTCCTTCGTATATTTGGCAGCAGTGGTCACTAAGGATACTGGAAATAACCAGGATATAATAGGGCGTATTTCAGCTTAGTACGCTTGCTCAGATCAAGATATCTATGTAGAAGTACCAAGGTAGAATTATACAAGATGCTAATTAGGCCAGTACTAACCTACGGTGCAGAAACATGGATTATTACCAAAACTGAAGAGGATAGGCTACTTAGGTTCGAGCGGAAGATTCTTAGGAGGATCTTGGGTCCTGTTCAGGAGGCACCGGGACTATTTAGAATTAGACGGAACGATAAGATTTACTCATTATATAAGAGCGTGAACGTAGTGCAGTTTATTAGGGCTTTAACATTAGGTTGGGTTAAAGAGCAGGAGGGATAGTATCGGAAATACTATCCAGCAAGCCTGTGGGTAAGAGAAGGCAGGGTAGACCTAGGCTAAGGTGGGCGGACGATAGTTACGAGTTTAGGAATTAATAACTGGAAGAGCATCAAGTGGAAGATGCTGGTGCTTGAAGCCTTGTTTTATCATTGAACTGGAGTGCTTGTGATGATGATGATGAAATACATGAAGACTTAAGACCAAATTACCATTGTTTTTATTTATATTTTTTATTGAATTGTATTATTTTCGACGCACAGTTCATTCGGTTGCAGTCGAAGCTGTTAGGTTGCATCAACGTGGTATTCTATTCGAGCCAACTGTTTCGACTGTTGAATCGGCATCCCTGGCACTGGCATTAATTATTAATACCTTAGCTCTTTCTATATAATACTATACTACCCTCAAACCACCACCCCCGCCCACCCCTTTATTATCCTTTCCATACAGCGTACACTACACCCCTTATCACTCGCCTTGCGCCTCTTTTTATTCGCGGCTCACACAATAAGCAATCGCCCCCATTCACCCGCACACCACACCAATTACTTTTAAATACACTATTCTAATATTCATACTCTCAAAAAATAGTCATAATTGTACATATATTCAAATTAAAAAAAATCGAGTAATTTCACTGTAACAACCTGAATTTTGTAAATTTCACCGGCCATGCATAATAATTAACCTAACATAACTACCGGACAATTTTGTAGGACTGAATCATTAATTTTCAATATCCGTAAATGTATGGTTCTTAATATGACTACAGTGTGGCTACAACGTAAAGACAACCACACAATACGGTGAAGGGAATTGATCGATTTAATAAAATAATTGTATTACAAGAAAATCCCTCTCCTATATTATATAGTATATGGAATATATATTATGTAGTTGTCATTGCCCCAAAACCACACGGTATTATAAATCTAAGGTCGTCAAACTACGCAACATGGCCTAAGGGTTA
This sequence comes from Agraylea sexmaculata, assembly GCA_022606485.1. Lineage (NCBI taxonomy): Eukaryota > Metazoa > Arthropoda > Insecta > Trichoptera > Hydroptilidae > Agraylea > Agraylea sexmaculata. The sequence goes on along the minus strand of JAGTTH010005658.1, from coordinate 8,305 downwards.
AATATTATTTTTATATGAAATATATGCAATATACTTGAGTATACATAAATAATTAAAAAATACTTATATTTATTGCATTATTACAAAAAAAAATTTTTTTTAAATAATACATATTTCACACTTGGCCTTTTTCTAAAAAAAAGTTTGACAAACTCTGGTCTAATGAGGAAATCAATCATTCAATAGTTTATATAAAAAAAATTGCTATGGATTCAACATGATTATAAGGTTAGAATGAAAAACCTATGAAAAAATAAAAGGAATTAAAAATGTATCATCCACAAGCTTTTAATTTAAATATTCGAACACCTTAAGGACTCTTTATTTATCATTTTTTTGAATGATACGTTAATTTATTTTTATTCATAAAATAAAAATATTTATCGAGGGTATTCTGATAATAAAATTATATTTATCGAGTGATATAATTTATCAGAAGTAAGCCGGCTAATACAAATCCAGTACGTGACCGAGAGAAGTCCTCGGGGAGCATAAGAAGTCCCGATACAATAAAATAAAGAAATAAAAGACAATAAATAATAGGACCATTCGTCAACTACCCCATATATCTTGTACTGGTCTCATCCCCCCATCATTGTACCATCTCACCCCATACACCCCTGCTTGACTTCCGCCCTGAACTGTCTGGACTTTATTAGTCTTCATATGGAAACATTCAATCATTCACATTTACCATAATAATACTATTTTGCGAAGAGGATTTTGAATTTATTTATATTAACTAAATAATATTCGTAGTTGACCAAATTTTATTAAAAATTAATAAGCCAACCTGCGTTAAAATTAACCTCAATATTTCATAAATATATTTAAAATAAACATTGTTACAAAAATAGAAAGATAATTTGAAACATGCACAGATACAAGCTATTTGCGGTAAACGGTTGTGATTGGTCAATTATTGAAAGACAAGGCATTATTTAACTAATAAATAAGTTACAAATTAATAAATTGAGGCTGGGTTTTTCATAGTAGCATAATAAATTCATCAAGTTGCCTATTTATTTAAATAAAAATGACGTCACTTACTTAGCATGGAAAAAACAGATATGAATACTTTTTTAAGTCTTTAATTTTTTTCAATTTTTTAATAATCTTTGTCTTTGATGGTTTAGAGCAAATTTCAATCTTTAGATACGCGTAGAGGCTAACTAATATGTGTGGCTGTGATTGGTTTATAGTAACTCAGTATTACCTTGTAGTTTGCGGTATACCTGGCCTATGAACAATTTTATTAAACGTTTAATCGACAAACACAAGAAAATATATCAACATTAATATAAGTACTTAATTACATCTTCTATAAGTAATTTAAAATTAATAATATACCTGTAATTATTTTTAGGTATTTTTGTATTATAAACACCTTCCATTTAAAACTTTTTTTTTATAAATTTCTAACAATTTGTGGTGTATCAGTTCCTATAATAATAAATTTCATTGGGGGTTCAGATGAAATCAGTCAAAGTCGTTGTTCGATTGACTAGAAGCTCATTACATCACGTTTATTATTCCACCCCATAGATAAAACACCACAATGCATTGCGAAATCGATGCTTGATTAAATTTATTTTTATTTCCTTATTATATTATAGGATACCATTACCAATTCCAAGTTTCGGGATAAAAATTGCGGTGGACCCTCTTGTGGTACAGACTTGACTATCCGGTCCAGCTATAGATAAAATAAACGAAAACAAAGATGCCCCATTTATCTAGGTTACAAGACAAACACACTACTCCCTTCAATATTACTTGGGCAAGTTGCTTGTTGATGTATTAATTTCTATAATAAATTTTGACCTCAAGATACAAGCTAAACCCTCCACATCAATTAAAATCAAATTAATTTAAGATTTGCTCTTGAGTGATCCAAGGTGTTTCTTGGAATCCATAAAGATATTCAAAATAAATTTCACTAATCATCTTATGTTAATTAAAACTATAGCCTTAAAACACAGCTGTTACTGATCATTATTAATAACCATAGAAACTAAATTAGTAGTCTCTAATAACAATGGCGAAATCCACACTCTATAGAATATGTCTTTAATTGAACTTCAAGTATTTTGCAGGCTATCGATGCTTATAATAATAATTTATAGTGACAGTTTCAGAATCATAGGTTATTTATAATAAGTGTTAGTATTGTATGGAAATACTATTTACTTAATTTGCATACTTCTTCGACATATAATTTATTAATGCCAAAATGCATTAGTGAAAGCCCTTAATTTATTTTATATTAATTAATCGGCAGCTTAATAGCTCAAAAAATAAGGTGGTCGTGGGTTCAAATTCCACTCAAGTAAGTACAAAAAAAATCTATATTTAATCTGGTAACACCGCCTGTCACGTGTCACTCGGTTTAATTATTATCTATAAAATATAACAGATTACTATTAAATACCTTCTATTGACAGAGACATGAAATGTTTTATAGATAATAGATGAATCTACATTAGTTGCCGGTCAAATAGGACCATTTTACTTTTTCGAAAAAGTCCCATTTAATGGGTTAAATAATGATTGAAAATCAACATTTTTTGACGTTTCATACATACAATGTGTGGCTCAGTTCTATAAAGACTTAAGAGCACACAGATTTTCTTTTGCACTTCGGATATTATACGCTGGAGCAGTCAAAATATTCTAATAATATAGAGAATAAAATATTCTTCTGAAGTTATATGGTATTTTAATAAATAAAATTCTAAAGATGCGGTTTAAAGAAATCACTATTCCGATTTAATATTCTAATGAAAATAAGACTCCACATACAATATATATCATTGGAAAAGTGTCGTACACACCTGTTATTAAAATTGAAGGTGTAATAATAATTGTGAAACGTCTATTTCTATTCACAGTAGATGATATTTGATGAAAGGACAAGACCGGCGAGCGGTAGTCGAGTAAATAATTTATTATTTGAAAAACACATTCTTTGTACACTTACGATATTATACGCTGAAGCAGTCGATATATGTAATAAGAAGTAGAGAGATTTATCTCTAATAGTATAGAGATCTTCGGATTTTTGTATTTAATCGAATTTTTAAATTGTTTAGACTTGAAGCGTTACATCAAGCTGTGAAGTCATTGATACGCATTGTGAATATATGATTCAGTGGTTTTGTAATTCTAACTGCCATTATTTTTGTATACATATATCATATTGACTATCAAGTGTGTAAGCTTAGTAAGCATTGGTCTTAGAAGAAGTGTGGGCTGCTGTCAGTCGTATTGATTGCATTGGGAGTACAGCCACATATGGCTGGTCTCCGAGGCTCTTTATCAACACTCACATATCCTCTATCCTGACTTCTTCCACTTCCTCACAATGCCGCTTTTTTTCCACCATACAGACAAGAAGCCTCTGTCAATATAAATGACTTATCGTATGAGACAGCCGCAACAGAAATTGCGCATTACCGCCCTAATGTACACACAAAAGGAGAACGAACACTCTCGGATAATCCCAATATATACCCAACACGCCATTCTCACATTTCATAATAAATAACCTATCAATATTTACTGCACCGTAGAAATATATTTAACTATTCGTAGCTCCGACTAAATTTTCAATACAGTCGTCTGGAATACCAGAGAACCTACAACTCTGATAGAGCTTTTCTGAGAGGGTTTTCTAGACACAAAAACGTGTTAATTATTTACAGTTATATATATATATATATATATATATATATATATATATATATATATATATATATATATATATTTATATATAGTATTAAATATTGTAAATAATCATAATATTAAACATAGTTACATATTATCTAAAAATAATAAATTCATTTTTTATTTATTTACCTTCCGAGGAGCTTTTATTTTAGAAAGGGTCTTTTTGATAGGGTTTTTTATACACAACAACGTGTTAATTAATTGTCTGTCGGTGATCTTAACTATTACTAGTTACACAGGTCACCGACTTAATAATCAGTATTTACCTTGCAATCGAAGAAATCAGAGTAAAACTGGATCAAGACGATCTATCGGGATTTTATTAGTATTATTCCAGATCTCCCAGTCTTAACAAACGATCAAATAAATTTAAAAAAATTGACTTTGATTTGAACCCATGAGCACAGTATTTGTAGCCACGCATTTTATCCCCTGGTAAATTATATTAGTAGTTATATTACTATTAGTAGACTATCCCAGATTTAATGTGTTGATATTTATGAAGTATTTTATAGTATTCAAATACAAATAGTAGATCAATATTTTTTTCTATAACTACTACAAGTCAATTAATCATGTTAAAACATTAATCATGCCGTCGTAGCGCATAGTATTATGTCGTTGCACTCGTAGTGCATGTTAAACCTAAGGTAAAAATTCATTAGTGTATTTTTTTTTAAATAATTGAGGATCTGGATGTAATAAGGGCGTATACTGAACTTGTCAGTTTCCAGATAATCGACTAAAACATTGTATCTTTAATATTATGAAGTCTTTAGTGTCATTTTTTTACACTGAACGATAGATATTTTTTTGTATATTTACAAAAGTTATTTATCGAAATAATGGCATATCCCGTTAACAGCCCTTATTCTATTCACCCCTCAATAGTTTTCATATCTATTTTATTGTTAATTTAATAGTATTTTGTGTTATCTATAAATCCTTTTAATTGGATTGTGGTTCGTTTAATATTATAATTGGTTTTTACTTGTGATTTCATTAATAACCATTAAAAACTATTAAATTCAAGAGATGTCATTGATCTTCAACCTATTTTATTTAAATTAAATACCAAACTCTTTATTTATTCTTTAAAAAAATAATAACAGCTATATAATTTAATCAATTCAATTTGTAAAATCAAATATTACTTATTTAATTATTTTAATTTAAAACAATTTAAAAACAGCAGATTTATTTAAAAAGGCACACATGTAGCGTAAAACATATGATTAAAATATACATTTCAATTTATTTCAAAATCATATTATTTTGTAACACTGGCCGTCTTATCCGACAAGGTCTTCAATTCCCGTCTCCAATTTTGTTTAATTTAGAAATGATATTCAATATTTTGTTTGTATGTTTATCCCTAATCAAAGTATGTACATATATGTATAGGTTCCTTGTAACAAAGATGTGTGGGATATAAATTAATTTATAGCGTGGCCGCAATTAAAACTTAATTAAGACAGTAGCTCGGTCTTTAAGACATAATCGTGTTAAACACACGTTATACACGATGCTGTATTGTATAAGGTAATATGATAAAAGGAAGCACAGCCTTTGGAGATTAATGACTTGGACACACTTGTATGAAAGCCGGTCAAAGGCCGGATGGACTTCCGAATACGTAGTACATTACCTGCTGGATGATCCACGACTATTACACAGATCGTCAATCTATTAATAATGGGTTAAATTTAAATATTAAACTTAAAGAGGATGCTGAAAAGCTAAAGAATGTTTCACAATATTAGGTTTTCTTTGATGTTATATTACATAAATACATTAGAATGATACAATCGACCACTTGAATTAATATTTTCAAATAACAAAAAATATACCTAACAATGAATACAGTTGCGTGTATACCACCGTTGAGTAAAGACGTATAGTAAAGTGCTCCCGCATGGTGTCGCAAGTTCGAAAGTGACGAGTGCACAAGTGACACAACCACCAAACCGGTCTTGCTCCGATTTCTCCTGTCCGGTATCATACTGTTCACTTATATTACACTGTAATTTCTCCACACTATATACAAGACAATGGAACTGGATCATCAATGTCCTGTTGCCGCATCGACTACAAATACGCTAGATTCTTGGATCAAAGCCCCGACAAAAACAAAGAGAATATCCAGTCCGGAGAATGCCAGTAAAGCCAAACAGGCATGCCCAAATAAGAACTGGCTTGCTGTGCCAACAGCAAATCGATTTCAACAATTAGAAGACAAACAAGAGGAGCAGGCGATTGGCAAAAATACGCCAAAGCCACCACCTATATTTGTGCACGCAGTAGAGAATATAAAACCACTGACAGACTTCTTAGAGCAAGTAGCTCCAGGAGCATACTACATTAAACAGCTGGGTAAAACCCAAGTAAAAATACAGATCACTAAGTCTGAAAAATATATACCTGTAATCACAGGTTTAAAAAATAGAGATACCGAGTTTCATTCGTATCAGACGAAAGAAAGCCGATCATATAAGGCTATAATAAAAACCTTCACCACACGGCAGATATCGCCGAAATAAGCGAAGAGCTCGCAAGTCACGGCCATGATGTTATCAGAATAACAAACATGTTGCAAAAAACAAACAAAACCCCACTGCCTATGTTTCTTTGCGAATTCAGACAAAAAGAGAACAACAAAGAAATTTTCAAAATTGACACCATACTTAGGTGTAAAGTCGTAATCGAGCCACCAAGACCTCAAAAAGAGGTCATACAATGTAAAAAGTGTCAAAGATACGGACACACCGCGAAATATTACAACAGGACTCCGCGTTGCGTAAAGTGCGCAGGTGAGCACGCAACAACTGATTGCAACAGAACAACAAGAGACAACAATGTGAAGTGTGTCAACTGCAACGGGAATCACCCGGCAAATTATAAAGGTTGCGAAACACGCAAAAAGTTACAAACAAGCCAATTCCCCGTATTAAGAAAGAAAATAATTTCAAAACAGACAAACAACTTGACTAACACTACAACTTTCAAAACCAATGACATGCCAAAGTCGTATGCTCAAGCCACTAAAAATATCGAGCCAACTCCCGAAAAACCACAAGACAATATTATAAATAATTTAATAATTAAAATGGACAAACTCATTGAACTTGTCATGAAAACCATGGACAACATGACACAGATCATGGCAGCTCTTGTCCTAAATAAAAAATGATTCCATTATTAAAAATATGTCTTTGGAACGCCAACGGTCTTGGACAACATAGCCAAGAAATAAAATTATTTTTAAAAGAAAAAACATTGACATAATGCTTATATCGGAAACACACTTTACCGAAAAAAGCTACATAAAAATTCCCATGTATACTATATATACGACGAATCACCCCGATGGAACTGCGCATGGCGGAACAGCGGTGATAATTAAAAACACTGTGAGACATCATCTCACTGAAAAATATGATCGAGACTTTCTCCAAGCAACCACAATTGCTGTCGGAGATACAAATAATTATGTATATATATCGGCTATTTACTGCCCACCCAAACACTCGATTAAAAGAGAACATTTTGACGATTACTTCAGAACACTTGAAGCGGATAAATTCATCGCAGGTGGGGACTTCAATGCCAAACACCAACAATGGGGGTCTAGACTGGCCCCACCCAGGGGGAGAGAACTGTATAAAAGTATGGCAAACAACAAGTTGACTCATCTATCGACTGGTGAACCAACATATTGGCCTACAGATAGAAGAAAAACACCGGACCTCATAGACTTCTGCGTAGTGAAAGGAATTCCAATCGAAAGACTGAGCGCAGAATCTTGCCTCGATCTGTCATCAGATCACTCACCTGTTATTATTAAATACAGCTTGCTACAACCAATTGTCAAACCCAGTAAATTTACACTCGGTAACCGTCACACAGATTGGGAATATTTAGACATATCTTAAATGAAAATTTGAAATGTGATATACCATTGAAAACAGAAGACCAACTTAACACCGCAGTTATTCACTTTCAAAATCAAATTCATTCCGCAGTGAAAAAAGCCACGCTAATATGTCAAAAAAAACACACTCAACAGATGATTTTCCCCGCTGGATTCAGGAAAAAATACATGAAAAAAGACGCATTCGTAAAGAATGGCAAAATACTCGAAGCAAGGAACTCAAGAGAAAACTGAACGAAGCAATAAGAGATATTAAAAATATCCTATGTGAATGGAAAAATAAAGGGATCCAATCCCATCTGAAGGTCTTACAGCAACCGACGCTGTTCTCTATGGAAAGCTACAAAAACTAAAACGGCCCCAAATATCCATACCGCCCAAACGGTATTGACGATAAATTAAGCAAAACTATAAGAGAGAAATCAAACGAGTTTGCTAAACATCTCAAGGAAGCATTTACACCAGCGGAGAGTGATGTCTCTGAAGAAGAAAGTCACATCTCATAATTTATTGATAGTACGTATCATAAAGAACTATTATGTCAAAATTGGACTTCAATGCGTCAAGCATGTTATGTAACAGAAGTACGCGCAAAAAAGCGCCAGGACATACATGATTATCGGGAAGATAATCAAAGAATTGCCA
>JAGTTH010005657.1:0-104158 GCA_022606485.1 Agraylea sexmaculata | reverse complement strand
AAATAATAAAAAGTATGGGAAAAAAATAAAAACCCTTTTACAGATATGAGGATTAATAAACAATAACAAGAAAAAACTGTACATTAACAAAAAAAATATGCTTAAAACTAAATAACAGTGTTTTTGAAAAGTAAAACCAAATTTGAATCAAGTGTAATGATCGTTATCTTGTTATTAAAGGTTACATTATAATAAATGGAAAAATTTATAAAAACCCTCATGCATACAATTTATTCCATCTTCATTTAATTATATCAATTCTTCTGTATTAAAAATACTCTCTATACTATTTGATAAAAGTGATTTTTTTACTGTTTACTTTAAAGTGGCCTTTGATTTACAATTAAAGTATATAATTATATGGGTGACTTTAATAAAATGTTACATTTTAGAAATTACTTTTTATTTTGAAACTCATAAAAGTTTTACAAGAATATTTTCACAAAAGCCAAAAATAATAATTAAATTGAATATTATAAATTTCGGTTTGCAATGTTTGCTATTTTGAGGTGGACATTATAGGAGATGCAAACAGCTTTGTACTTGCTATAATATTATTATATGTCGCTTGTTGAGCATGGTATCTAATTTTGAGGTTATGCGCAAAACACATGGCGTCAGATGAGTGTAAATTACATAGAAGGGAGGCACTCCTAAAGTGATGAGCGCTAATTAATAACAGACCTGGCTAGGCCACCCTTCTATATTTGGTTTCACAACCCCTAGCCTTATCTCTGTCATGACCACATTTAACAAAAACCATACTGCCACGTGTACGTGTACATGTACTGGACCCTCATACCGATATCAAGCTAGGCATTATCAGTGGCATCGCTAAATTAACCAACTTAGAATCAACCTTAACTAATTATAAACCAGCTACAGTCGGTTAATATGAGATACACTTAGACCTTATGCTTAAAGATACGGAAATACGATACAAGATACACTAAAATACATAGATATAAACATAAGATATCGCGTGAGTGAAATGCGTGGTAAGTTCAAGTGGATCAAGTGGCCAAAAACATCAGTTACCTGGCAAACATTATACTGTAAACATCTCTCTTCATATCTTCAGTTATATTTCATAGTAAACTGGGTAAATGCATTGTTACTACATCTCATATGGACTCAAACATACACTCAAATACATCTAGGCTCACTTTTACGGCTGACTACTTCTTTAACATGTTTAAAATATTATTGCGTTTTAATAATTATAAGTGCATGAAGGCTGCCGCCAAAGTATTGTCACCACCACTCTCGCAGGTCACTAGAAATGTGGTGAGTGAGGGAGACACGCTTGTGCCTTTATCGAATAGGAGAGAAGAAATACGTACGTATGCAAAAATACGGGTTTACACGAAATTAACACGAATTATTTATATGCAATGCGATATCTAATGTTTATATCTTTGCTAAAATATTGGTCTTAATACGGGTTTTTCCATGCTTCATTACGTGACTTCATTAATATGTCACTTGCTCGTACCATACATAGTTGTTGAAAAATGAGAGTTCTGTGTATCTTCTTTATTTTAATTTGTATCATCGTGCCTTTAAAATGTGTCTCAGACCTTAGTCAATGGCCAAATATAACAATAAACAGTAAGTCTAATCTAAGTATCGGATTTGGCAGGTGTGGCCAAACTTTAATCCATTAGAAGATACTTATTTAAAAAATATAGACGACGCTCTACTATAAAAATAAAATCACTAGTGGAATTTTTTATACATACTATTTAAGGGAAATTTAAATCTGCCACATACTAAAGTGACTTCTTTGTTTAGTCTTGTCTTGAACAAATTAGGTGCTACTTATTTTATAAAATATAGACGGCGCTTTACTATAAAAAAATAAAATAAAATCACGAGCTTTAATTTTTTATACTTAATATTTAAGGGAAATTTGAATCTGCACATACTAAAGTGACCTCTCTGTCTAGTCTTGTCTTGTCCGAAGGTCTTTCTTCGTTCTAAAATATATTATGTGTAACATGCTTTACAATTAATGACAAAATTTCATCTGAGCAACAAGATGTAACCTTGGATAAATCAAGATAAACAATCAAGTTGTAATTTAACAACGCATTTCGGGTAGCACATGTTGCGCGGTTAAGTATTGCCTAGTAAACTCAGTATTAACATACAGCTAATTTACCACTGATTTATGAGTAAACTTTTACGATCATTATGATGATGATTGAATAAAATTAACAATACGTACAATAATAAATTTATATAACCAATATACACTTATTTAAAATAGTATTTAAGGTGAAATAAGCATGAGATAAGTTCCTCAATAAAAATAGTTTTATTCGTATGAATAAAAACGAGCGTTTGGTTATGTTTGACGAAATTCTGACAAGGGGTTACAAAAAGATTGTAAATGACAACAGAAAGTTTTAAGAGATATCTTCCATCACATTCATCATCCCCAACAAAGACTATATCCGCTTGTCTGTTTCTTTTTGCCACTTTCCAAATTTGATCACAACATCGAATTGACTATTCGTTTCATCCACACAAATGAATCGCTTTTTACATTACTTGATACAATTTTTACGGGTCAATTACTCTCAATATAACCATGGTCGTTAGCGGTGGTTGCGTATGGTCAAAATGTTGAAAAGGCGAATTTAAATAGAATTTTTCATATTCATAAAGTGGACATGTGTTGGTCGCATTTCATGCATCTGTAGTTTCAACCGCGTCGCTTGACACTCGCAGATTTGATAAATCATTTTTGTATAAATTAAGCACACAGTTTGTGCCGAACATTTCAGTAAAACTGTCCAAAATGAATCAAACATTCAAAGCCATAAAGGGTAAATTTTCAATATTATTCGGTATGCACATACGAATATCATAAATTATAATTAAATCCCATCGACAAAACCTTTTAAAACCATCTTTCAATGAAAACATATTAATGAACTCATTAAAAACTTGTTTATTTTATTTTTTAGCTTAATAACTATGTATGCAATGCTTACTACATATATACATACATTTTAACCTAATATGTATTTATTCTGGTTCGGATACATATTAAATAAATAATCAAAATTATACCTTTTATGTATATTTATTTAGTAACTACGTCTACCAAAAATTTGTAATTTGGTAATAAACAATAAACGGAAATATCTAAAATAAATAATTTTCATCAATAGGTACTGCAGTGTTTTTCTGTAATGTTATCTAAATGACAATTGGGATAATTCGATCATTAATATAAGTATTATATAATACTATGCTAAATTTATTTGTTTCTTAATATAGTACATAATATTTTTTATTATAAAATATCTGGATTTTAAATCCTATATTATTTATGCAATACTACATATATAAATTCAAAATTTAAAACCACTACTCTCAAAATGTGAATGTAATAAGTATTAATTTAAATTATTTTAATGGATGCAATTATAATGATCAGTGTTATTGTAGTGAAATAATATTTTCATTGTTAAAAACAAAGGGTTTTGTGCATTTTTGGCATTAACAATCGTAAAACACCTGTAACGACGTGTCCAGATCAGGCGTTTATTTTTTCAGGCGCACTTTACATAAAACCCCCCTGCTGAAAAAACCCTGCCGTTGCTAAATTCAGTGCTAAACTGCGTGTTAAATCCAAATTACGCTTATTTGTAATGCAGAGCGCATTCGTTCGTATTATCAAATCACTAAATTTCACTAATGAGCGTTCCGTCCAAACACAGCAAATTTCAACAAGCTTTAAATTGCGCTATTTTGTCGATTTCATTGTTGATTCTCATATTTCACAGCACACATATTAATTTTTTTCGATATAAAAATCTGAATTTAATCATTACATTAACATAACGTAAGTAACCTATGTGACGTAGCGTATTTTTTACGCGGTTATGTAATTTTGTTATAATCAATAAAACTACTATTTTTGTGGTATTCCTATTTGAATATATCTCCGATGATTTCCTTTAAAATAATCAAAATAAAAAAACACCCAAAGAAATTACAATTCACTTGTTACAAAAAAATATTATACAATTTTTTATTAAATATAATTTACATACAAGGTTTTGATACATCAATATTAGACGTTGCAATATTAAGTTTATAGACTTTTACTTATTTTAATACGGAGTACAATCAATTGGTAATAATTAATAAGTCATAACATAATTATGGGAAAAAATACAAAAACCCACTTATAGTACTACTAAAATATATATAATATATAATAAACATTAATAATAATAATAAAATAAAATTTAGAAATATAAAAACAAATACTTAATACTATATGAATAAAACAAAAATATTGTGAAACACAAATATAGTAAAATCATCAAAGACTTGTTACCAAATGAAATTCTTATTAATTGTATAAATTAGTATTCCACGAATTGAATGTTCAAGCATAGTTTAATGAAGAAAATTTTAATAAATTTATCCAAAAAAAATCAAGCAATTATGTTTTATGAGTTTTAAAATAAGTCCGCTATTTATCTTCAATTAATTGTGTAAGTTATTCATACGAAAATCGAATGCAATTTAAAATAAATTATGTAATTTTTCAAAGTTAAAATAATCAATGTTTGTACCAATTTAATTTACAATTGTTTTTTTTATAATTTACATCATATAACTAAAGAGCTAGACTCTGGTGTACAAAATGTCTAAATTTTTATTGGTACTATGATCTCCTTTTCCCTTTGACCTTATTTAATTTTCTCGAAGCATAAATACATATGAGTAAATTTTTATATTTTGTATTTTGAGTGTTTTTTAAGAAGCTTGTTAGTGATATAGTAAAAACAGTACAGTTACAGCATTTCTCCGCATGAAGCTTAATATTTGTATATCGAGGGTCCAATTCCCAGTATTAGTTTGAAGAGAACTTGTAGCTTGTTAGTTTAGTGTGTGTTTGTTCACTTTTCTTGTTCAATCCGTCGTCCACTTGTATTGTTTTTATTATATAATAGAAGTAGTTGATATGAGCAAGGTTGGTCGGTTGTTGATAAAGTAGTAAGTGTTGGCCCGCGTCGGTCGTTCTGCGAAATTGTGTTCTGACATTACATACAAGCAACAAGATGGCGGCCGCCCGCTTTACACCCTTTCTCACAATAAAACACCTAATGGAATGTCTGCGACTATTTTATTTCAAACCACCACCACCACATTGACATCTCATTAAATCTAGTATTTTTTTATTTATTTTTTTACCATACAATATATTGTTATATACTTATAATATAAGATTAAATCATTAATTTGTGGTATATGGTTTTTGTCGTAGACGAATTCATAATATCCCAAAAATAGTGACTGCAATTTTATTAAGTCTCATCAGTCATATTTAACAGTTACTGTAATATCAATAAATAATTTTTCACCCTATTAATAATGTTTTTTTTTCTATTATTCCCATATAACGTATAGTTATGATGTATAATATTTATACATAAACACATCAAATTATTAAATAAATGCATTATGAACTTGAAAGTTTTACTTTTAGCATCAATGTTAATTAAAATAATCTTGGATGATTATGTTTTTTTTTGTTTATTTGCTATAAGATATAAAATCACCCGTTGGTGTTAAAATGGTTGAAAAAATTGTTGTGAATGAAAATTATTTGTTCAAATACAAATAAATAAAAAATATTCTCATTATATAACAATTAAAAAATATTAGGTTTATATTTGCAACTTTATTATCTGTAGGTATTAATCATTTTCCTTTATTATCTGTAGGTTTTTGTATTTTTTTCCCATAAATTATGTTATGACTTATTAATTATTTTAAATATCAATTGATTTTACTCCGTATTAAAATAAGTAAAAAACTAAGTCTATAAACTTAATATTGTAACATCATAATTTATCAAAACATTGTACGCCAATTATATTAAATAAAGAAATTGTATAATAATTCACTTGTTACTTTACTAAGTAAAGTTTTTTATAAAATACATATTGACTCCTTGTTTTTTGTTTATTCGTCATTTTATTTATTGTATATTTCTATATCTATTTATTATATTTTCGTTTTTTTATATTCTTTTTCAAAAGACCTTCACGGGCATCTATATAAATAAATATTCTGTTTTAGTCTATTTATTAATAATTTATTTTTCATTATACATACATGTGAACTGTTTCATAAAAAGCCATTTTATGTTATATGTACCTTAAATATAATAATAGTAAAATTCAATATAATAAAATCGACCAAGCAACAGTGTATATATTACATAAGTAACAAAAGTTTGTGTCTAATCAGTTTTGTCCCTCCAGAAAGGGATATAAAAGCAGCATAGAGTGATATAGCACCTAATAGCGCAATTGGTATGTACAAAGTACGCACGAAAGCACGTACTTTGGTCCCTCCAGATTGGATTTCTGGTCAAGGATTTATTGATATGTCTCATACATTGTGATACAAAGATCTAATCACGTTGTATTAGCACATCAAACAATATGTATAAACAATATATTCCCGAAAAACTATTTTCACTATCAAACAATGATTTCAACAATTAATATTGCCATAGAGGTTTTATATAAATACGCCTCAAGAGGCTTTTGAGAGGGTTTTTACAAAATAAAATTTTACACAAAAACGTTTTAATTCATTTTCTGTCGGTGATCTTAACTATTACTAGTTACACAAGTCACCGACAGAGCGGCTCTGCCTGTCGCCTTAAATAATCACCTCAGTATTTACCTTAATATCCAGGAAATCAGAATAAAACTGCATAAATACGATCAATAGGGATTGTATTAATATTATTCCCGATCTCCCAGTGTTAATAAACAATATTTTTTTTTTACTTGAGTAGGATTTGAACCCACGACCACAGTATTTGTAGCCAAATGCCATCTGATTAGTAGAATTTCTCCCTTTTTCTCTGAAAAATATTACTCCCTGAAGACATTTTTTTTAAAAATATTTTTATATGATACATTTAATTATCATTTATAAATAAAGGTGATAGATAAAATAACATAAAAATTAAAAAAGACACACAACACAACTCAAATCAGCCAAGAATTACGAAAAAATAATTACAAGATGTTATTTTTTTAACATGATTTAGAGATTCATAATATACATTTATATAATTTAAAATAAAATCGTGTAATGATGTTAATATAATATTAAAGCGTGCATATAATGGCTAACGCAATAGATTACATGGGATAGGGAGAGAAACAGTTGACAGCTGGCGTTGTCACATATTACAAGTATGTACGTATGTACATATAATGAAAATTTAATCAAAGTATTATTTGATTAGATATAATAAACGTACTATAGAATATTATTTGGAAAGTGTGTAAATTTCAAGATGTGCCGAATAAGCGGTCGTAAATCAATTGAGGGCGGTGCGATACAAGGGGAAGGAAGACGATAATATATCAGAAGCGTCTTCATAAGTCGTCTATGAGATATGTGGAAACAAAAGATGTTGAGTGCGAAAGGAAGCCAGTGGTTCCTGTGTTCATTTATTTACAATCGGTGATATGATCGGTTGAGGGTTGAGGGTGGAAGGGTAGCAGGAACTACCCCTCGCTGCGGCTAGTGGTTTCCGCCCACACGTACAGCCTCCCTTCTATACCGGCTCGGCTGACCAACTTACTAGTACTACACATTATTATTATTGCTCCAAATTACTATTTAATACTCCTATAATAATACATCGAAAATTTGGGGATGTTATCCAATTCAAATAATTATATAATAATTAAAGAAAGCTCATTTTTTGCGCCCAGTACTATAATGATCGTACTATTTGAAAAGGATAACCAACTAAACAGTCAATTATATTAAATTACAAATTAATCTAGTAAAGCATTAAATTAATTCTCTATTTAATCTATGTACATATATAATCTAATTATTGGCGAATGGGTCAAATATGATTTGTATAAGTAAGTTTAATTATCGACCACCCAAATCAAATTATACCCAAACAGTTACTTAGTTTATTTTATCCGTGCTTGTTATATTTACTATCGTGTTTTTTATAGTTTTTTCGTTGTTGTTTATATTTCCGTATTTCTATATATATATAAATATATATATATATATATATATATATATTATGATAATACTTCTATTAAGTCACTATTTCACCTAATTTTCTTTTCAATCTATTATTCACACTATGACACACACTTTAGCCTATTACTAGGGTAATTTTAATTAAAATTTTCAATTTGTTTTTGTTTTTTGGTGTTCTGCTTCGTTTTTAATAGGTCGGTAATAAGTTGTAAATTTTTTCATTCAGACGATGTTTGAATCATAAATAAAATAAATTAATTCATTTTTCATATGATGACAACACTCATCACGATATTTAAAAAGCCATTTTCCCGATAAATACTGTTTTTTGAGAATTGTTATTTATTATGCATTATTAAAATTAATTTAATATTATTATCACTAAACTATCAATTTCGAGATTTTAGATATGTATTAATTGTAATAAAATGTTATTCTTCCATCTGTTAAAACTGATGGTTGAGGGAACTGTACATATAACATACACACACCTTAGACAATTACATTTATTATACTTTTATACCTTATATAACTTATATACCTTGTTTGTTTTTACTGTATACTGTTTTATGATTTTATTTATTTGAATTGAACTGTTGAGTATTAACTATTGCAATTATACAAAGACACCTTATAATGCAGGAAATCTGAGTTAACCTAGGTCCAGATGATTAATCAGGATTTAAGCAATATTATTTCTTATTTTCAAAGTCGCAATATATATTGATAGGATTAAAATATATAAACTATGATGTTACTACCAACGCGCATATTTTTTATCAATGTGATCATTAGTATTAGTATTCAATTGAATTGCTCAATAATTAATGTTATTTATAATGACCATGAATTGGTCAAAGGAGAATCCTTGATACAGAATAGCATTGATTTAGAGCTGACGTCACATACGATCTCATTACGCATTCAGAGCATTTGCTAATCACCCGTTGACAATGACAAAGCCTCCTCACCACCCTAAACACCCTAACCACCCTCACCACCCACCCCGCTCATATTATATCGTGCATATTAATATTTTCATGTCAAAAACACCAATATTTCAAGTAGACACCACAGCCACTAATTAAGTAAATAATAATCTTTATACACATCCAAACTTGTGTGATGTTTACAATCAATTTGGAAGGAAAACAAATCCATCGCTGAGCTAAATGGTGGAAAATTGGAATTTAATTAAACGAATCCAATATCCTCAAGTACCCAATGTTATTATAGTTATGATAAGCGAGCGGTTCTTGTAATATAATAATATATTTTATAAGTGGCATTGGTTGTTTATAGATCCCTCGGGACAAATTATAATGTTGTGGATTCTCTTTATGACTGCTGCGCCTAAGAAACTTCATCATGTTGTATAATTGAAACCGCAACATACAGACTTGTACAGATTTACTATCAACTAGCTATCTCTGTTTATTAAAATATAAGTTATAAACAGCACATACCATCAAAATAATACCATTAGTATTTATTTATTAATATTTAATATACAACATGTATTTTATTGATACTCAAAAAAAAATTAAATGTAAGGAATGGTACATTAAATGTAACACAACCACACTTTTATTAATGGTCCAAGTCGGCTAGTAAAACTTTTAAATTTTTAATTATTATTTTAAAAAGTTTGAGAATCTTGCGTATTTACTTATTGGGTGATTGACCGCCTGATTTTAATTTGTAAACAAAGTACGGTACAGCGAAATTTCAACCAAAATTCACTTGGCATTTTTAAAAGTAAACAATACCTTGTTTACGTATTCGAAATTGAACTTGACCTTGAACTCTTACTGAACTAATGCGATGACATCATAAAGTTCTTTTTTTAAATCTCTAAAGACAACATATATTCACTCATTAATAAAACCGAAGATTCTCAAGCTGTCATAATATTTTTTTTTATACAAAAAAATGCTTAGGCCCGTTTTTGTATATTTTTTTTAAATTGACAATCTTATTTCATGAATTCATTTTGTAATTAAAAATAATAAAATCTCTCGCGTTGAAATGTAATTTAATACATTTTAAAATTTACAAGAGATCAATAATTAATTATAGGAAAACAGAAAAAGATTAATCAAAGGTATTAAAAAATAATTCAAGTCATACTTAACAATGCTAATTTGGAAAAAATCAAATTTTAATTTTAATTTGTACTTTAATAATTGTTTATTTTTTTATTAATATCAAAAACATTTCATTTCATCGTAGTTCAAAAAGTGTTTAATGTGATTAATATAGTATTTATGTACATTTAAAAAAACAATCACTACACAATAATGAACTGTGTAAAATATTCCTATAAATTATGCATGCATTAAAAACAATGCGCATCCATTTTACAATTAATTGAACCAATTTCACATAATTGATACAAATAATATGTATTGTAAATTATGAATTTTTATTCATTACATTCAAGTATATTTTTTTAAAAGAGCTCAAATCTACATAGTCATTTTTAGATATATACAATTTATTTATTGCTTTTTTAATAAAAGTACTTTTATATTCTGGTTCATTGTAATGTAAATGTGATGATGATGAATAAATTGTGGTTGGAAAAAATTTGTCAATTTATATGTGGCACGGGGGTGGAAAAGAGTCAGTGGTGGGTGGTATTCGAAGAGCATTTTGCATCATTCTGGAGCCACCAATAAACGCCCAAGCATTTCCATATCTATTGGAAAATTCAAAACATGTACGACCGCATAAAACCGGCCTGAATTTGAATATGATGTGACACAAATAATAAGGGTGTCCACCAGCCCCTATGTCGCCACCTTCACCAACAACCCCCATAAGAAATCAACACTCTGGCTTTACAATACTGCAATCACATCATTTGATACACTTAATCACATTAACTAGTAAATATATTTTTTGATCCATAAAAAATAAATCACATTTCCACATTGATATATTTGTATAATGTCTATTAATGTTTATATACATACATATTTAATACTTGATTTAATAATTTAAGAAATGTAAGTAGTTCTTTAAATGACAAAATTTTATCATAAAAAATATGAGCAGGTGATTATGAAGATGATTTTTTTTCATACACTAAAATTCTTTAAAATACGACAGTCTATTATTTTCTTTCATAAAATTCATAAATTATTATAAAAACCTCTATAATGTAAAAATGATTCTATACATACATGGTGGTCTTTTATTACTATCTAAAAATAGTTATAATATGATAAGAATTCCCAAAAATAGTAATAAAAATGTTAAATAAATATGGGCACTGATTAAATGTGAAAATATAATCCCATGTTTACGGAGAGCTTGCACATGTTTCTATATTAATATCTTTTTATCTACAAAGTGTACCATTTTTTATGTTTTTCTTTTTCTCTTGTTTTTCATTCTTAATCTTGATTTTTTTTTTTATAAAACTTACGTAGGTATAATTCTTTTTTTTCTATTTTCATGTTCCAACTGACGACTTCATTATCATCACTGCAACTTGGGATTTCCCGTAATGCTCTATTGGTACTGCAGTATGATATGATAATAATATAAATAAATAAAATAATGTTAAATTTATTCATAATTAAGAGTAAACTGATTAAAAGTCCATCTTATACAACATGTCTTTTATTCAACTCAAGTTGAGTTCGGCTAGTTAAATTTTTCAATTTTTAATTATTATTTGTAAAAGTTTTTGAATCTAAAGTTTTTACTTATTAGATGATTGACCGCCTGATTTGAATATGTATTATTATAAGCATCCGTCATATGATTCATGAAATAACAATAGTACGTAAACAAGAACATAAGCACAAACGACACACGGTCAGCAACTTATGACAACATAGTGTTTACAATTAGTTGTTGTTGATGCAAATACGGTCAACGACCTAAGGCGTTATGACAACATTATGTTGTCTACTTTGTTTTTGTGATTCGTTTGAACTTGACCTTGAAAATGAATTTTGTTTTTGTTATTCTATGATGAAATCATATATACACTTATTATAATAACCGAAGATTCACAAACTGTCATAATAAATTATTTTATTATTTTAAAATTATTTTTTATAAATCTTAAGCCCCTTTTAATATATTTTTTAATGATGGTTTTGGAATTACAAATTCGCCTTTAATTTAATTGAAGTTCAATCAAAGACAGGTTGTATACAAGGCATTAGCAACCGGTTGATTGATGGTTAGAATATTAGTTTTTTTTCATAAGTTCAATTATTTCTCCGTAAAATCCGAAGACTGTAATATTATTATAATATGTTGAGACCCTTGTCTTATATGTGTGAAAATGTCCTTAGTAACAATACCTCATGGGAATATTTGAGGGATGTAGGGATTGCTGGGGTGTAGAATGTCGATGGCACGGATTGCGGTTGAAATTTTAATGCACTTTACATGATCCTACGACAAATTCAATACAACGAGCCGCTTGTCTATGAATTTTACATACCTTACTTGCATATCATCATACAACCATCTACTATCATTGTCTACTACACCACTAGCTGCCTGTCTGCCTTACCATCCACTATCTTGCATTTTTAATAATCATACCAGCCAACCCATATTTAATACAATAACATAATAAGCGCATACTTGTATGATTAATTTGTTTTTTTTTTCAGGGAATTCAGTGATTACTTTAAATATATATACTTGAGATGAAATCAAAGATGGCTGCGCGTATGTAAATTGAAAAATGGCCGTCGCGGGGTGGAAAAAGCAACCGCATATGTTCTGCATAATCCCTTATGGGACTATGTAGAATTATTCACAAGCTCACAGAATGAAGTATTTATAAGTACTACAACTACCACCCGCCTACAATATTCTCCCTGACAAGGATATTATATATTACAACACTGAATAAAATAACTTAAGTCAACCCTGCAACTGGGGGGATTTTTTCGCTGTAACACAAAATCCTGTAAGAAGATTTACTTCATTTGTTTTATACAAATGCCTCATTATACTTCATTAGAGTAACAATATCAAATATTGTATACAATGCTTTTTAATTATTGAATTTGCAATATTAATAAGTCCAAAAAATACTCTTTGTAAACAGTATTAAAATTAATTAAATATTCTTATAGTGTGCTTGTTCTTTTGAAGATTATAAAAATGTATAGCTTAGTTATTAATAATAAATTTGCATTATTTATTTATTGTTTGAAATATTCCAAGTGTCATCTGTGTATATTATTAATATTAATTTATTTCTTTATACCATTACCACCGTAATAGCTCAGGGGATAAGAAGCGTGGCTACAAATACTGCGGTCATGGGTTCAAATCCCGCTCAAGTCAAGAATTTTTTAATTGATTTGATCGGTTATTACGACTGGGAGATCGGAAATAATGTTAATAAAAACCCGATCGATTATCTTGATCCAGATTTACTCTGATTTCCTGGATTGTAAGGTCAAAACTGAGACGATTATTAAGTCGGTGACCTTTGTAATTAGTAATAGTTAAGATCACCGACAGACAATTAACACGTTGTTGTGTATAAAAAACCCTCTCAAAAAAGCTCCATCAGAGATGTAGGTTCTCTTGTATTCCAGACGACTGTTTTCTCTTAATAATAATAAAAAAATAATAAATTATATAAAATTACTCTTTTCATATACATATAGTATAATTTTGTACTATCTTGTATATGTATACATATGTATTATCTTATTTATTATTTAAATTCTTAACAAATCAAATAATACGAAAAATATCCCTATGAACGTTAACAAAGATATACATATAACAACAATATATGTAGACCAGACATATACAACTAGTGATTGATCAATAAAACAGTGAAAATATTTTTTATTTGCATAGTAGAACAATTCTCAAAAAATAATAAAATTAATTTACAGGAAAATCTGCTATTGGTGTTGTATGTAAATTATTACACAGCCATTGTATTTATTTTTCTCTTCAAAATTTATGTTATCGTATCAATCAATTTAATTGCGTTGAAACGTAAATTTAATCGCAGAATAGAATGGTGTTTTCCAATACAACCACCATTGGTTTTGAAATAATTGGTCACTTAATAATATTGTTATTGTGTTTACACAATTTGATTTTAGCAAATTGGTTCGATTGATTGTGTTTGTTTTTGTATCGAAATCATTTGGACGCGGAAGCAAACCGCAAATCAGTTAATTGCATGATTATCATGAAACGTTCTATATAGTGTTGAATTTATATTATTTTATGATGTATTTTTAAAGAAAGTGTAATTATAATGTTTCTACGTGGAAGCGTAGTATAGAGTGTCCTTGTTATTTGCTTCAGTGTGTATTTGTGAATATTTCTTGAGACACCTTCTCCAGTCTTCACAAACGACACATTAAAAATAATTACCCCTGTAATAAGGACCGCCAGACGTCTGTTTTTAAATGTAATTTCGTCTTGGAAATATACTGTTGTCTTAATTACTATGCCGCATATGCTTTGAAGACACATTCTAATTTTAGTATTTTAATTTTCATATTTTCTCAGACGATAAACGGTATTGTAAATGCAATATTATTCCCGTTCATCCTAATTCATATAACTGAATTCACTCAGACATTCAACCCCTTCTATCTTCCACGTCTCTTTTCATTTTCTTAATGCATTTCTGAGCCTGTCATATTTTGCATTTGCCGCCTTTTGGAGAACGTTTTCGTGTCCCTAACGCGAATCCGTCTTTTGGCCGACAGCTCCTGTACAAAGGCATTGCTTTTCTTGTACCAGTTTAATCCACTTTAACAGGGATATAAAAATATGGCTTCTGGATTATACAATTTATTTTCTGATACACTTTTATATACAATTCATCAACAAAAATATTTTAAAATATATTTTACACCACAAAAATAAGCCCTTGTTATTATATATTAACTGAAATACATTAAAAATGCTTCAGAGTCAATGACCTCCGAATCCAGTTCGAATCACGTATACGAAAAAAAACGCACAGTTTCCTTGGAATCATCATTTTACAAAATGGAGAAAAATCAGATGAATTTACAATATATTGATAGTAAGTTATTCCAGTTGGCTTAGTCCGTTACAATCAATATTTGAAAAACAAGAAAACTGGATTTGGGAGTATTTGATACTGAGCTCAATAATTACTTAATTTCTTTATAATAATCTCTCTAATTAAAATTCCAGCCTGTAAAAAGTTACATATGTATGTTATGTATAATTCATGATCTATTAAATATAATTAAAAAAAAATGATTGAATATAAATAAATGTTGTTTAAATTTAAATTGTAAAAAATGTAAATTTATTTTTCTAATTGGAAAATGTAATAATTATAAAGCCTCATTCAAATGATAATCAAAACTCATAATTTACATAAAATTTTACATAATAATACTTACTTTCGAAGATAAATGTGAAAAAAAAATATTTTAAATATACTACTACTTGGACTTGCGTGGGAAGGGTATTGCAAAAATATAAATAAAAACCAAAAAACTTTAAGTTATATAAGTATAAATTATGTTAATAATTTCACAGTTTTACTCATCTTTTAATGACATCGATATTTATTTCGGCCAATAATAATAAGCCACTATTATTTTCACGATACCATACCTCTTCATAAAATATTCTGAAGTTCACTCTGTATAATATATCAATAATCATTTAAATTTCCTTTATAACAAGCCATGTCTACATTTTTCTTTCTGGAAACAAAAAAACATATGCATAGAAAAATTGTTAAAAATGTGACAGAGACAGAAAAAGGGAATATTACAGGCACCCAATAAATGCAGAAGAGGAGCAACGAATGCATACGAATGAACACATACATTATGTAAAGACAGAGTATGTGTATTCTTTATACAGGTATAAACACAAGATCCTGTTATAGTGGAAGGTAAGCTAGTTGAGGATATACCGACTTCCGTATCGTCTTTCAGCCTTTCGATCTTTTCTCACATTCAATACGACTCTGCGCGACGTATTCAGTATTTCCGCCTTTTTAAATCCATCACCATATATCCTCTACAAAATTGAGCCTTACAATGCTTGAATATCCTCATAATATACATACAATTAATACGATAGAGAGATGCAATATCTTCTTTCAAAAGGAAGTGTGCAACAAACGATCAAACACAACTGTTTCCCCGATAATCGGGATAAGTTCCCTTTGTGAAGATGATACACAAAAATAATGATGTGAATCATGTGTGTGTGTGGCAGTCCAGAATAAATATATGAGAATGTAGGGAAGAGAAGCGTCAAGGGGAAATTTTATGAAAATAATTGCGTACTCGTATAGGATAAATCCGGATTTATCGTAGCATTCTGCAATTACGCCGTGTTTCCCACTATGAGTACCGGCTCTTTTATTGCGTTCACTCTACAATACATGCTGTTTAAAATATTCTATTCACCACTCTTTACATTATTATATTGTGATTATACAGTCAGCTGATTGTAAAATAAACCTACATTATAAATCCATTGTAATTATAATGTTTTACGCACAAATTCTGCAGATAACATACATATTCCCATAAGAATCAATTTATGTGTAGGTTTGATTTTTTTCAATATATTAATATTTAGGGACTAATTTTAATCGAGATGATTAATCAATTATATAATCCGTTTCAAGAAGCCTTTAGTTTTATACAATCATAAAAAGCCACACTTTTACAGGATTTCTAAGCCTAACTAAGGTTCCTAAACATCTGCAATACATTATCATCATACATACTTTATTACATTTTAAATACGATACATTATACATATATCTACATCTAAAAAAATATTTTATTATATAAAAATCCGATAAAAATTATTTTCATCAAGATTTATTCATTATGAAAAGACTCTTATTAAAATTACAGTCCCTTGCCATATTAATCGGGGCGTTTTCTATGTTATTATGTCATCGATTTTTTGTAGCTTACTTGGCAACTAAAATAATTAGAGTATCCACTCAGTTTATCCAAATTAAATTTTAGGCAAAATATTAATAACTAACTAACTAGTTATGGTTAAATATCGACATTATAACGAAGATTCGACATTATAACCATTTCCAAAGTATTGTTTATTAAGAAGCACACGTATTCAATTTATTGACAATATTTTCAATAAAGTTTTCATAAAATATAAACTGTATATTGTAGTGGTTGTGTCTCATATTAGATGCAGTTTGTAATATTTTATACCGCTCATATGTTGGCTTATATTAGTAGTACAAGGTACATCATTGGCATTGTTATATTCTTTAATATTCAAACACTCTACTTTTACAGCTTTATAATATGAAATTCAAAGGAACGTAGGTACTTATGACGTTGTATTAAATTGAAATATTAGAAAGACGTCGGCGTTACTGCGCTTCTGAATATATTTATAATGTTAATGTATGTATATGACGGGTCATTTGAATATTGTATTTGTTTCATAATAATATTGTTTCGAATTAATTTTAGCAAGCGATCCATCTTACGCCACAATGATAAGAGTCAAAAATTGCGTAGCTTTGAAAACAGCGTAATTACCACACCATTATTTGGGCTTCTTTTCATGGAAATACTGACAATGAGAATACAACAACAACACGAAGGTTAAAAGTACGGGAGGGTGAACAACAAAAACCAAGCATGATGATGACGCTTGCTATTTGTTCCAGGAACAAACTTTAAATTAATTCCCGACGAAGGACTCATCAATTAAAACTTAACGTTTCAGTCGAATCGGCATCGCGACGCCTCGAATTAATATTTATTACCCGCAACTCTTTCGACTCGTCTTATGTATTTTTTTTCATTCCCATCCAAATTTTCGCACCGCTCGAATTAATTAATGAGAGGTCAGACGCTAATTTCCCAACTAAACATTTGCTCGCTGGCCGGACTGACGGGTTAATTGGGTTTCGGGCCGTTAATTTTTCAGTTGCTCGACGATGATGGAACGTTTTAATTGAAAATGTCGGATTGTTCCCAAAACGGAGCCGGCGATTTTTTTTTTACTTCCGACGAACGAGTTTCAATACGGCGCCGTTTCACTTTTCAACATAAATCGTTAACAGTTTCAAGGAGAACATTTTCATAAAACAATAATTCCACCCTAATTCGATTCAAATATTATACACATGCATATTACACAAAAGCAGACCGAACTGTTCTAAAACTCATTATGCATACCTAGTTTGGGTAAAATTGTCCAAAATCCCCAAAGTTGAATACACACACAGTAAACTAGCGGGCGGGATTAAAGGCGGTTTATCCTAAGAATATTCGCACTAATTCCATTTTCATTATCGATAAAATAGTTGGTTGTTATTGCACAAGTAATCCGATTAGTGCGGCAGCCGTTTCCAAGTTCTCATTTAACGCAGGCTAAAATTCAATTTCATTATTCCTGAAGCTGAACGTGAAATCTCTTTTCATACAATTTGCACCGAAGACTAACACTCTCAAGAAAAGATTTTCACGCGCCCTGACTTTCAACGCCCTCGACTACTATTTTTATTCTACGAAACTGTGATTTATTTCAGTAAAGATATAAACTAATTTCTTTCAGTATTTTAAGCTTATAGGCCATTATAGGGACTGTAAAAAGGTAAAAGAAAGTGTCTAAAATTAGTAGAAAGGGTGGCGAATCCTGCGCTCATAAACGCGACTCTGAATTAATGGATGGCCAGTGTTGCCACTAAGTGAGATTTACTGCATCTCGCTACACCAACCTATTATTTCTAATTTCACAATGTTTTTATAAAGAACACGGCAAATACCCATGACACGCTAATCTATCAATATATTTTACATATCATATATTGTGGCAAAGCAGCAAACATTATTAAAAGAGTATCGGTTGAATGTAACATATTGCTAGTGGTATAAAGCGTCAACGTATCAATTTCACCGCACGTCTAGCCAACGCAAATATTAGGAAATCGACAAATCTCCTTCAAAGCTTCCTACATATACTTACCTTCAATATATTATATTTTTTTGCCTTATCATCTTTTCAATTTATTAATGTTGATATTTCGGAATAATATCGCTGCCATTGAAATACCTTAACGTACATTCCAATAAACATTCGCAAATATGTATATTATTTGCAGCTTTTGCTTCGTGAACCTTTAATAATTAAACAATAAAAAAAAAATATTTTGATCACGATTTTATGTGTATCTTTAAAATAAGTCAATTCAAAATAAAGTTAATTCAATAAAATTAACAAATATACAAAACATTTATCTTCAAGGTATAAAAATATTTTTAAAAAGGTGAAATAAATTAAGAACCCAAGCCCCCTTTTTCGTTCCAAGAGTTCGATCCACAGCAAAAAACGGGTCCACTGGTGTCACTTGGTAGATCTACTAGATTTGAAAGACTCATTGATGTGGAGTGGCCTGGGAAACCACCTCTATAATATTTTCCCATAAAGGCCACGGTGGCCTGGCCAACCCTTAAAAAGAAATCCCATCAATAGTGAGGGCGTCACGGTATTTTATTTTTCAAATAAATAAAAAAGCTTATTATTGTTAAACACTGAAAGGAAAACTGCCCAAAAACATGTATGATATTATCAAATCGTACTTGACCGATAGACAGTTTTTTGTTAAATATGACAACGAAACTTCAAATCTTAATACCATAAGATCTGGAGTACCGCAAGGGAGTGTACTAGGTCCTGTACTGTATCTAATATATACAAACGATCTCCCAAAAACCGACAACACAACACTGGCTACATACGCTGACGATACCGTCATACTCGCTTCGGACAAAGATCCAACAGCTGCCTCACAATTCCTCCAGAAACACCTTGACGCAATACAGAAATGGCTTGAAGTATGGAGAATTAAAGTAAATCAAACCAAATCGACACACGTGACATTCACAAACAAAAAAACAGACATGTCCACCAGTGAAAATTGGTGGGAAAAATATTCCACAAGAAGACTCGGCTAAATACCTCGGTATACACCTTGACAGAAGCCTAACATGGCAAAAACACATTAAGACAAAGAGACTTCAAATGGAACATAAAAAAAGACAAATGTACTGGTTGATTGGCAGACATTCCCAACTCACACTTACAAACAAGCTATTGCTGTATAAAGCAATAATCAAACCCATTTGGACCTATGGATGTCAACTGTGGGGGACAGCTAAGGATACTCATATCAGCAGTATCGACAGGTTACAAAACAAGACCCTGAGAGCAATTTTAAATGCTCCATGGTATGTACCCAACTGGGTCCTATTACAGGACTCTAAAACAATGACAGTACGCGAAGAATTGAAAAAATTCAGCGAAACGTACCAAAGTAGATTAAAAAGTCACCCGAACGTACTAGCGAGGGACTTATTGACCGTAGACTACGCAAGACGTCTACAAAAATACAGACAACTTGACTTGCCAGCAAGATTCAAGGACTGACAATGGTGTTTACTTGATAAAACAAGTATGAACACTTGAACACTTATAACCTAAACACAACGCCGGGATTGAGTCGTCACTGGACAACCAACCCTCAAGACAATGTGACAACAGACGACGAGTAAGATGTCTTTAGACAGGGTACTCAAAATATAAATCAAAAAAAAAAAAAAAAAAAAAAAAAAAAAAAAAAAAAAAAAAAAAAAAAAAAAAATTGTTAAACACTGTTTTCAATATGATGAAGTTTCAAAATACGTATGTTGTGTTTTGACTGTAAAACAAATAAAAAAGGAAAAAACCGTTTGATGAAAAACGGTAGGAATAAATGGCATTGTTGACATAAATTAAATTAAATTATTCAATCGTTTTTTTTTATTAAATGGATTATTGGCGGTCACATTTCAATTATGAAAGTTGTAATGTGTATATTATAAAATTAATAATATAAAGAGAGTATAGACATTGTATAGTTAAAATATTTATCAGTATGATAGGTAATCTGAATTAAATCTTTTTTTATTGTTTAATATTCGTATATATAATTGGGGTATATTATTTTTATGTGGTATATAATAAGATGTCGTAAATATGATGTCATCTCCGTGCCTGTCGGAAATGCAGCACGACATCCTAACCGAATCAACGTAAATTACTCCACGACCAAAATACCTTTTTCTCTCTTTTACCTTTCTCTGAATATAAATTTTGTTGACAACATTTCCGAGAGACAAATATACATGTCAAATTTCTGCCACTGACAAACATCCGAAATAGACAAGATGTGTTCGACATGAAAATGACCAAACTTACGCGACGGTAAACAAACGTCAGCAACATTGTCAATTTACATACAAATACGATACTTTTATTAAAAAATCAATAATATAATTAAAAAAATATTTCTAATAAATCTTCGAGCTACAATCTTGTTACTAAATGAGCGTTGTTGAATTGGCTTTATATTTTCCTGCGTGTTAGTGTGTCCTGGAAAATGCAGTGGATTTTCAGCTTTCACGTACCAAAACGAAACTGAATTTTGCTAGCTTTGTCACCTGTGAAACGAAGGGGATTCGGATATGCAACTATTGTGTGTTAGATGTATTGTCTGCTTTTTATTCACATACATTGTCATGATTTTGCATTCAAACTATTACAATTTTTATAAGAACGTATACGTGCTACGACTCAATGATACATATGTACAATAATACAAAATATTTGTATATTTAGAACAATGGTCTGGAGGATTTTTGTTTTGCTCCAATACTGGAAACTATTTATTAAGTTATTATTGTTATACAACAGGTGGACGGTATGAAATTTTTTATATCAATGTGGCGGTATGTAAATGTGAAAAAGTTGACTACCTCTGACCTAGAATTACAATCTTAGTAAAGCAAAAAAGCCAATTTAATCATATGCCAGTCAGAAAGATATTGAAAAACACACTCTAATTATATGGACACATTTTAGAAATGGATAAAAAAATACATTTTAGTTTTATATTTGGAGGTTTTGAGTATAAACATTAATAATTGAATTTCGATTTTGTTTTTCAGAAAATGTTATATTATGTATATTAACCTTATGGTCTAGTGTTTTTATTTACTTACTTTATTTATTAAAATACATTAGTACCATTTATAACATTTCGGTATAAAGTATAAATTTCTTTATTTCCTATGTCATTTTATTATATTTTTAATGGTTTGGACAGGGTTTGCATAGAACTGTGGTGAATCACAGAGACAGAAGACATGAATGTCGTTTATATATATTGTCACGGTTTCATGGAAATCCTGACTAAATTATTTTTTTATGATTATTATTAAGAGAAAACAGTCGTCTGGAATACCAGAGAACCTACATTTCTGATGGAGCTTTTTTGAGAGGGTTTTTTAGACACAACAACGTGTTAATCTTAACCATTACTAGTTACAACAGGTCACCGACTTAATAATCGCCTCAGTTTTGACCTAAAAATCCAGGAAATCAGAGTAAATCTGGATCAAGATAATTGATCGGTTTTTTATTAACATTATTTCCGACTCCCAGTCGTAATAACCGATCAAATCAATTAAAAAATTCTTGACTTGAGCGGGATTTGGACCCATGACCACAGTATTTAGTATCCACGCTTCTTATCCCCTGAGCTATAACGCTGGTAATGGTATAAAGAAATAAATTAATAATAATAATGACACTTGGAATATTTAAAACAATAAATAAATAATGCAAATTTATTATTGATAACTAAGCTATACATTTTTATAATCTTCAAAAGAGCAAGCACACTATAAGAATATTTAATTAATTTTAATACCGTTTACAAAGAGTATTTTTTGGACTTATTAATATTGCAAATTCAATAATTAAATCGTCTGATCCCCTGAGCTATCACGCTGGTTTTCTATATAAGTATTATATTTAATATAATACGACAAAATATTTTTTTGGAAGAATTATCATAATAATACGAGTTTATACATAAATTTAAGTACATGTTCATAGTATACATGACAGTAATAATATTAAAATATGAAATATGGGAATAATAATGAATATATATTTTGTTGCAATGTACATAATGGCACAATGGCAAACGGATTTGGTGTGGCATCACAGGTGAGCGGGATGCCTTCTCGCGCCTTGTGCACTTTCCATTAGCGAAGTGGCGTCGGCTGTAGGGGTGAAGTCTCCCCAAGGAGGGCATCCCTGCCACCCCCAACACCGCCTACCTGCACACTTTTTCACCAGAATCACGGCCAAAGATTTCCCAAAGGGGCAGACTCGGAGCGGACATTTATTTGTACGGAACTGCGGCGAAACTTCCGCGCTTTGTAGGTGTCGCAAATTAAGTTCAACCACCACCGGCTCGCACTTCCTTCCATCCTTCCTTATCTGTTGCTAAACAACCCTTTGTGACTACTGTCCACTATGCAATACAAAGGAAGGGCCTTTGCAACAAAAATATACACTAACAAAACTAACACCTCTCTATAGTCTTTTATGCCAATATAAAAAACCACACCCTAACAGCAAGCATTATTGAAAAGTGTTGTTATTTCTTTATTGTAGATGAATATTTTTTTATTCATTTATTTCTTTGTTTTTTAAACAAGGTGTTAATTCATTGTCGGTTTTTTATACTTGATCGGGATTTAAATCAATGAAAACAATATTTGTACCCTTATCCCCTGAGCTACACTTGTTGCTGGTGATATTTTCTAGCCTAACGAAAATGGTACTACATACATATAATATTATTAAGATCGTTTATAATAGTACCCACTAATATAATAAAATATCGATGATAATAAATCTGTATATCAAATGAGTGAATACTTTTTTACAAAAATTGTGATGCATGCCTAGAATTTTGGAAAAAAACACCAAATAAAATGAAAATTGACACGATTATTAATCGGGAGGAGTCAATCTGTCGGCAAGTTCTTGTAATATATTTTTTGTAAGACATCATTTCCATTTAAAATAGATATTAAAAAACATTATAATATCTTCGTTTTACTTTAACCTAAATTTATACAAAATCATATGGAATACTTTTTTATTTAAATTAATGCTTGAGACAATTTATTATAAATAAAAGTATTTATTATAAATAAAGTACTGTGGTATTAAGATGATAAGCAGATGAACTGACCAAAAAAAGATAATCTTTCAAAAAATACATTGTAATTATTATCAAAAATATTTAAATATTCATTCAGATGTGATGTAAACTTTCAATGGGAGATAAATAATTTGGATTTGAAATGTACTAAACAGAGAATGCTGTTTATATCTCGTTGTTTCCGCTGGGCAAAATAGTTTTGCTTCTTAATGCAGGCCGAAGTAAGGAAGAAAACTCATAAATAGTGAGATCTATTATTGAAAGATATTAAAATAATTCAATTATATTATTTAATATGTTATGCATTCATTTAATAAAAATAACAATATGATTTTTTTGCATATCCAAATGAGGACCTCGTGTGAATAGTAGATATTTCTTAAAAAATTATTATAAATTTTTATTGACTAAAGTCTCGACATTTTAAAGTCTTTTCACATTTTCCTGGATTTTGTAAGCAATATAAACAGATATACGGATGTTCATGTAAAACGAACACATTCCTCGTTCACAGCGGAGCTACAAATCCTGGCTCAAATAAAAATAAAAAAACCACATATATACATAGAATCAAAATTAAAATACAACACAATCATAAAAATACTCCAAATTATAAAATACAATAACATGAATTTAATTGATACTTATTTTATGTCCATGTATGAGGATTTGAAAGAATTCTTATTTGTTGTAAAACCATTAAATTATATTTTTTGGAAATACCTGTACGATACAAAACTAGGCATTTTTTTATATTGAAATAATATTAAAATCAAGTTATTATATGAAAATACTACATTTTTATAATGTGTAAATAAACGCCTTAGAAGTATCTGTGTATTAATGTAAATTTATACACAGATACTTCTAAAAGCTAATTAAAATCTTGCTGATATGCTATGTTTTTTTCAGTCTGATTTTTTTCAGGTATCATTATTATTGCACCATAGTAATCATAAAAAATATTAGTCGCATATTATACATGTAATTCATATATAAGAGGGCTGTGGTCACCTGCAACATTCGATAATCTAACACTTGAGAGTGACAAGATTTTTCTTAGAAACATCTG
This sequence comes from Agraylea sexmaculata, assembly GCA_022606485.1. Classification (NCBI taxonomy): domain Eukaryota; kingdom Metazoa; phylum Arthropoda; class Insecta; order Trichoptera; family Hydroptilidae; genus Agraylea; species Agraylea sexmaculata. The sequence continues at coordinate 78,938 of JAGTTH010005657.1, read as the reverse complement.
AAATTATGATGTAAATTGTTTATATAGTAACATATTATTTGTCCTTGAATATATCAAGCGTTTTTTAATGTCGCACTTTACTACATTAAGTGAAAAACTGTGGAATGTTATTAGAAAGATCGACAAGTAACAGATAAACAGTACGAGCGGTAAAAGCAGCGACCCAAGCGGCTGTCATACGAAACCTTTATCGACAAATTAATCTTTGTCACTCATGTTTCTGACGTCTTTTAACGTATTATTGGTATAAAGCAGTTTGTTTTAATATATTTAATCATATAATCGGATCCAAACGTTTATTGCAAAGCAGAGCTCTTGACATTTTAAACGTAGTGTGTAATTTGGCTGGAATACCGATCGTGAAATTGTAGTATTCTAGTGCCCGATTCAAAGTGTCTTACTAATAAAAGAGGAGCGTTCACTTGTCGGATTAATATGGCTTTGTCAAGATGGAATCCATAATAAAAATACTTTTAAATGCGATTGTTCCGTCTTGTGCAAAGTTCTCGTCTTATCGGTTCAATCTCCGTTTACATTTTTGTCGCTAGCCAAGTTATAGTTCAGTTGCAATTTCGGCTTTATGGTCACTATATCAGATATGTCTTGTACACTTTTAGACAACAATAAACAAGACGTTTTCGAAAGATCTGCCAGAATACTTTTATTAGACTCCATCCGAGTGAGTTTGTGTTTTCATATCAGACTATTTCTCACAGTACGTCAATACTACCAGGGAGATTTATTCAATCTCGAATTAAACTTAATTCTTACATTTTAATGAAGCATTTACAGATCAATAACTACTCTAAAATCAACAGTATAAAATTCAACAATCATATAGCCGTATGCAATATAATATTGTTATGATAGTGTGTTAGTGAGTCGTGCTAGAACTGATAGTATTGGTGCGTATACGAATAAAGCTGGCGCACACTCTCATCCATATATCACATTGAATATGGTCGATACCTTCATATTCCATTAATATTTTTTTTGAATAACAACTTTTTACTCAACAGGCATACTTAATATTAAAACCTGCTATTTATTGTGCTTATTTGAAATAATATTAATGAAATTATAAAACTTGGCATTCCCAGTTTTTATAATAATGGAGTACGTCATTTGAACATTAATTTTTAGCACACAAAATTAAGAGTGTACATTATTGTATATTAAATTAAGTTTGAAATATAATTAGTTATACATATATTACAATTTCTTTATTTAATTTGAATTTTACATTGTTCATATAATACAAAACATCTTATGAATTACTTAGGTGTACAGAATATATAAATCTTTTTACCTATAACTAACATAATAACAACGTTTTATGTGGCATTAGAAATACTTAATAAAAACCCATTTGCAGATATGAAGATATAATTAGTTCTCGAGCTTAAAACCTATACGAATTAGAAGTAATAATTCAATCGGAGGAAAATTTGTTCTAATATCATTAAGTCGAACTTTACGCAAAATAGTATGCACAGATTATTAAACACATTAAATTGTTTCTAAAATTTTGCATATTTGATTTCTATCGTAATGCTCGATTCTAGTTAATTGCTGATAAAATAGTGGAATATTGATCTGCGGTGTCAACAACGAAAACAACAAAGGGAGGACATCTAAAACAAGATATTGTGTATGGGCATTAAGGAATAATATGAAGAGAAGACAAAGGTTCTCTTGCGATAGTACGGATCTTTAGTGTGATAAGAAAGTCGTACAAACATATTGTTGTTTGTTAGTTTTGAGCTATGAAAGACGCATATAAGTAATACATATAATATAAGATGATAAAAGAGATATAATGTAGTTTTGCTGTCGACAAGGAGGCTTTATTAGTGGTTCGAGTTACATTTGCTACGGAATTTCGCAATCTGATAGTCGAGACGCCACAGGAAGTTATACTCTTTCTATTCGCTTCCCGGACATCCTCTATCACATTAATATCCTCTATCAAATAAAATACTAAGCATTTTTAATATATTACAATAATCTTCAACCTGTACTTGCAAAGCTTTTGTTGCGTAGACAATGAATGACATGTGATAACTTGGAGACCTACTTTGATACGGAATATGAATTCACCCTACGGCCTACAACCATTTTGTATCTTCAGCCTGATATTGCCTACGATTCGTTTTTACAATCTCATTGTTAGAACAATCGAGGCTAATATTATAATATTTACCCCCCAAGGCTTTGTGCAAGATTATATTACATACCTATATTTACGAATCCATTGTGTGTTTCTTGTTTTTGAGTAACATTTTCTTTGCAAAATCATATTAGGAGACAGGAAAATGTATAGCTTCAGATAGTCACTAATTTTGAGGCTTTAAATAGGATCAAAATAATAAATAATCTTGTTTTTGGGTTTTATTTAAACGTGATGTCTCATAAGATATCTAAATATTCATAAATTGATTGAATCTTTAAAATAATTGTATTTGGTGTACATATGAATCTTAAGAATTAGACACTAAATTTATCTGAAATATACCTGCGGTATTATTTTGACCATTACTGAATAAAGTCCGAAACAAATACGACATATTTTTAAATATACACGTATTTACGATGTGTACGGAGAGTAAATGAATTTCCGAATAGACCTGTTAATATGTGAGAGAGCTTTTCGATCAAAATACAGTAAAATATTATATCGAAGTGGTATAAAATAGAATACAATGAATACTGTGTACGATACGATACCATTAACGAAAGCGATCCGACAAAAAAGCGACACTGATTTTCCACGTAATATAACTTCAATACAAATGATGTCTCCCCGAAAAAAAGGTTTCAGACAGACGAATGGCTTCACAACGAAAAATAAATAAACAAGTCCCTTAAAGTTGCCTTCATTCACTGAGCTTACCAGCCGGAAAAGGCTATTTTGATTTTATTACGAATTTATAGATATTTTCCTTATCATTCCGACATCAACAATAAACAACCAAACACTGGTTGTTTCTATGTTGATTTATTTAATCCCAATCACCCTTTTCCTACCGATAATTAGCTTTTCTAAAAAAAAATACTAAAGATTAATGAAGTTAAAAATAATTTTGGTGGTAAAAAAAATGATATTCTGTTAATTGGAGAATTTCAAGGATTTTTAAATACATATATGTGCATGTATGTATGTTTTATTATTTTAGCAATGGTTAATGTTCAATATTTTTCACTTTAGGTTTAATGGATTTATTGGTAGAATTAATTAGAGACAAATGGCTTTGATTAAATAAAGATATTACCACTAATAATAATTTTATTATAATGGTGAGGCAAAAGTCCCGCTACAATTTTTTGAATTGGCTATAACGTTTAAAAAAAGGTCAATATCTCTCATTCTCTGTCTCATTCGTGTGGTGTATATTTCAATTATAATAAAATTCGGGCATTTACACAACATAATTCTTAAAGCAAAACTGATCTAAATGTCACATAACCAAGATGGTGGGCAATAAAAATAGTATCGGGACTTTTGCTCCACCCGTTAGTAAATTAACATCTCGTAATTAATAGGCCATTGTAATATTTTTATGATTACGTGAAATTTTAATTAATAATTTAAAAATTTCTCTGTCGATGTCATTTGAGAATTTTGAATTCACATTTAATCGAAAAAAAATTAGTCTCTTATTTCACATAATAGATTCAATTATGTGCATGCTTATATTGAGACTTAAACCAACCCTACTTTATTCCGGTAAAATAACCGATACTTAAACGAATGTGTGTTTCTAGAGATTGTTGTTGATGACTCGACAGGCAACAACAGTTAAACCTAAAGATTTCATTTCAGATTTAGGCTGTATTTGAAGCCTTTACGTAGTATTCTCTTTAAGTCTTATCTTCCTACACTAGGCACAACTCCTATTGGTTTTTTTCAACCTAAGGTAAACATCCACCGCTTATATTGCACTGCAAATCCTATATATTTAAAAAAATATCCACGACAACGTCATAAAATAAACGAATATTTTTCTCGTCTACGAAACAAAGCATCGCAAAATTTCTGAAAAACACATTATCAGACAGAGTGAAATTGGCGAGAGTTGGAAAATAAGTTTCGAATGTAGATTTTATCAAACTTTTCCATTCCCAGGACTATTACAGTTGAGATAATATGGCCACTGCGCCGATATTGCATATGTTTTCAATACTTATTTTGAATTTACTTCAAATTCCTTTGGAATTATATCTTGCATACCTTTAAATACATGGTTTAAGCGCACAAATAATTTTGATAATATGAAACACTGAAACCTGGTGAATGACTGGGTACTTTTATTCTAACCTTTATCGTATTAAGAATAAATTTTATTATTGCGTCCACCATCATATTAAAATATAAAAATTAAAACCTCTTTTATAAATTAATATTAAGAACATCAAAAGAAAAAAATCCATTTTTATTAATATGTAATTTTAAAGAGTCAATCGCAAATTAAAAATTAAAATTGACTGATAATAAGAAAACAGTTCCAAAGAAATATTGGGAAATTTATACTTCTTTAATATTATTGTATTTCTCTTTTGTTTTATTATCAAATCAAGATATGTTTTGATGACAAGGGAGATCGTATTTTTCGTTTAAAAACTTAATTCTTTCCAAGCAGCAAACAAATTGCTTTTCCTTCGAACAAATAAATACCTTTCAGATATCACATAAACCTTGTGATAGTCTTTCAGGTGTAAATACAATTTTGAATATTTATTTCAATTAAATAAATTATATACAAAATAATGGATAGTATTTTACTTTAATAAATGTTATTTGGGAATATTTTTTTGTATTTTTTCCGTTAAAATGCTTCAAGTATTTTTTTAGATAATTATGTATAAATAATTAAAAATATAATTTTAAGTATATTACTGATAATATTGCGATTATTACCTCTTATTTAAAATGCAATACATAACTTTACATATATCTCTATGAAGTGCATTACAAGAGCAAAATTTTATCCAATTTTATGCGAACCTTGCATCAAATCCAATATGTTACAATAAGCCTCAGCTTTGTAAAACTGAATACACAGTAAATTCAGCGATTCTGCATACTTTTAAGTGGTATATATTTTTAAATCTCGATAATTATCGGTAATATTTGAAGCATATTAGGAGGATAAAATAGATAAAGAACCTCTATTATTTTTATTGTCTCCCCTTCAAACCATCAGTACTGTGATATATGAGAAACGATTTAAAGAAGAGCAGTGTTAGAAGTTCGCTGACTTGGAGTCTTCGATAAACTTCTTGTTGGAATGAAGACTTGTTTTTCATGGGACCAATTGGAGTTTGTTCTTTTGATTGGTCTTAATAAAATTGGCAATTGTCTGATAAGGCGACAAGTACCACGAGTTATCGGCGCATAAAACCACATTTGACCCCTTCGTTAACCCTCCAGCCTTAATACTATTATACAGTAGGGTGTTTTGTAAATAATACAAAAAATGTGATTGTATTTAATACAAGGTGAACCTTTAATAATTGAAAATATTTTTAGGGCAGGATATATCGCAAAATATTTCATTTATTTTTATCAATCAACTTGGGTTAATTTTAAGTAATTTAACATTACATATTATTCCACAAAAATCGCATTAATTCATATAACATCTAAACAATGATTAATTTTCTAATAGGCGTATAAGATTTAAATATTAATCCCTTATCTCTTAAAAAATTCTCACTGATTAAAAGTGTACACTGTATGAAAATATGTAAACCGGCTTATTTGTATATGTTCTAACAATATGTTTGACTTTTGTCATATAAATAATCAGCCAATCATCATTATCATTTTGAAATACGAAGTCAGCTAAAGTGTATTTGTATTATAGCCATTTTTATAAGATATAGTGAATATTTTTGGTGACTGAGAAGCTTACTGAAACAAGTAAAAAAAAGATCAAATAACAACAGTCTCAGTAATATCTCCTAACATGGATTTGATATTGAAAAAATTTAAAATATTCTACATGTATTTAGTTAAATTTCATTTATTTTGTAAACTTTCTGTAGTGTGTAATGTAATATCAGTGTGTGGATATTGAGGGTGGAAATCTGTCCAAATCTGATATGAGATTGTCTTGTAATCGGCAAAGAGTCGTGTTTGTTACTTGACAATAACACAAAAGCGAGCATCAATCTTGTCTTCTTAAAATAACATCAACTACAATTGAAAAACACCGCATTTTATTTATGGGTAAATCTTTTTTCCGAAGATTTGCACGAATAATGATAACAAATCAGACTTACAATAAATCACTTCTTGTGTGATCGCTGTATTCCTGAAACCACTGAAAGGTATTTTTGAACTTGTGCACTGCTATATAAATAAAATAAAAATTTACGTCAAATTCTAAAAAACGAGTTATTTAGAATATTTATAAAAAAACCAAAACTAAAGTATGCAATGCTTAAAAATATTCATTATTTTTTATAACATCAAAACGAGTTAGGTTAGTATGTATTTGTATTAGGTTGAGGCTAATAATATTTTTCTACATATTTATATGAATCAAAATGAGAAGCTTGGTATAAATGCCAATATAATAATACCAAGATTACTTTTTGATAATTTAATTTAATTTGATAAATAAAAATGAAAATTTCAAAAATAATTTTGGCTGAATGAACTGAACTTTGATTAATTTTAAGGTAAAAACTGTGAAAATATGATTATAAACAAATTTATTAATAAATACCAAAATAGTCTTAAATTTTCGTTCACTTTCTCAAAATCCTAATAAAAAATAATAATTTCCTATTATGAGTTTCTTCTATAATACTTATCGTCGTTAACTGAGCATTTAAATACAAAGTATTTTATTAATAATACTCAAAGTAGCCATGTATAAAAAGCATGTAAGGAGAATCGTATACAAAATAAATAGACATTAATACCTGTAGAAGTTATGCTTTAGTTTCATTGTTGCAGTAGTGGATTTTGAGGGTATTGCGGTTATGAAATATGAAGTTATAAAGCAGAGGGTGCAGACGAACATCGGCGGTTAACTAGTCACCAAAGTCCATCCCCTAAACAAATGTCTCTAATGAATTATTTAGTCACACAGAGTCAAATACTTTGAGCGCTTTATGAAGTTCATGTTGTCCTCCATTGTAAAGTTGGCTCGACCGCTCACCATGCTTCATATTATGCCGGCCATACTCTCAACAAAACAAATAAACCACAAGTGATATGCTTTAATTAAATAGCAAATCAAAATATGTCGATATTGGATTTATGCATAATACACACGATGTGTTATTTGCATGGGGAATAGGTTTCTTTATGGCTGGCTCTCTCAACTACAAGATAAATATTTTATGACATCATCGTACAACTTGTGCTTCATTCATGTTGTATATGTAGAATTTTTCATTCTGAAATATACGAGATGAAAATAAGCATTCTTAAAATATTGAAGAAAATTGTACATAAAAAATTGCCTTATACAGATTGGATTTTGAATGGTTAAAAATGTTTAAATACGAAATAACGTAACTACAATTAATTTAATTGGTTATTACCACTGGTAGATGGGGAATAATATTAATAAAATTACGAACGATCGTATTGATCCAGGTTTATTTTGATTTCCTGGATTATACGATAAATAATAAGCGATTAATTCGGACAGAGCCGCTCTGCCGGTGACCTGTGTAACTAGTAATAGTTAAGATCACCAACATACAATGAATTAACATATTGTTGTGTCTGAAAAACCCAAATTTGTAAAAAAAACAATATAAAAAAGTCCCTCTGGATATATATATAAATAAATATTTACCAACTTGCTTTATTATTTTTGAAAATATTTTCAACACGCTGTTGTGTCCAAAAAAAACCTTCAAAACATAATACCACACCTCTTTTGTCATATTTTACTATTTAAAAAAAGTTCATTATGTAAAAGAACTTATAAGAAATAATTATTACTGTCACGCAGGATAGGGTGAGTCTTCTTGATTTGAATACATCGTACACTAAAAATAAGTATATTTTATTTAATAAGTTAAAAGGAACTCGTTAAATATATTTTCCATAGGATACTTTTTTTAAAGTAGCCTTGCTCTTTAATTGTAAACATGTATTAAATTATTAAATGTCAAAATAGTAATAATATAATATTATTTGTGTGTCGCCATTCCCAAACCCCTTCAGCACAACTCCACAGAGGCTGTAAAAGTTTCTCCCCGCAAATTTCATGTCTTCCCCGACCTATCTATATTCTAACACTATTCCAAATATCTATCTTTTGATAGAGAGTATATTTGTATATGATATTATAACGTAGATAGACACCGGCAACGCCAAGTTACGATTGCCGTCCCGCAGACAGTTTCAAAAGCGACGTCATATAACTAATGGTGATACCTCTCTTCAGATATTATTGACGTCATAAACTGGCTGGAAACCTTCCAACATCCTTTGATGCATGCAAAAAAAAATATAGAATACTATTTTGGATTTCCGAATCGTTTTGAAATCACTTTAAATAACAATTCCGTCCGCTGTCGCTTTCAGATTCCACCGTAGCCGGACTGAAAACGTTCTCTTTATCTCAAATAGTAAACAAATAGACATTTTATCCAATATGTCAGTCTATCTTGCCTCGGGACAGTTTGGATAAAATCTTATTCGTATTTGTTTCACAGAACCAATTATTGGAAATAGACTTTAAATACCTTGCATAATATTGTTACAAAAATAGTAATCACTTACATATATTCGATATAGCCTTAATTACTTTTAGTAAACATATACGACTTATTTTTATAAGCTTCTATATTTTTTACCATATAATATTTCCTATTTTTTGATACAATAAAATAATCGATTTTTTAAATTGTAGAGGAGTTAATTTGAAATGAAAACAGGTAACAACCCGTATTTGTAGATTATGTCAAAGATAGGGGCTAAAGCTTTGAATTTACATCAATAAAACAAAACATTTATTTAAAATAATTGTTTATCCTTATCTGATAGAAACGAATACATATATTAAGATATACTAATTTCCATAACAAGCTATTAAATAAAAGTCATTGTTAATATGAGTGCTCACCAGCAAACATACATATTTTTAAGTTTAATCCATAATTCATAATAATATTTTTTTCAAATATGCAATAATTTGATTTAATATATATTTGGTATTCAATCATAGGTGTATGGTGTTTGACCATAAATCACAATGAGTGTTCCAAGTTGAAATTATTTTCCGATTAGGCCATAATGAAATTTATTCGGGTGAGACGATCGTTAAAATATCATTAGAAATAGTATAATACATATGAAATAATACCTGACATTCTAATCAAACTACCAGAGGTAACTTCAGTTTACACGTAATATTATAATAGTGACGAAAAATTATCAATTATAAATATTAGCTAGTTGATGTACAAAAAATATACATATCTTTGAATTCATTTTATTGACACTTTTAACATGTTTATATAATTACACCCAATGATCTTAAATAGTATATAATAAGGTGCCAATATTACTTATAGACAAAGATGAATTTGTCACCAAAGGCTTGTGGCGGTGCTACTACCGCTCTTACTGTTTATCTGTCACTTTTCGATCTTTCTAATAACGTTACACCGTCTTTCATTTAATATGGTAAAGTGCGTCATTAAAAGACGCTTGATTTATTCAACGACACATAATATGTCACCGTGTAAACAATTTATATAATCATTTATTTCACTAAAACGTTGCAGGTAGCCACAGCCCACGTATGTAGTGTACCGGCTACATTCCAATTTATGAAAACAACACGCATGGAACTTTTATAGATATTTGCTATTTGATTTGTCAATACTATATAATGTGTCGAAAATCCATAAATATTTTCCAAAAATATCAAATAATTTAATTTTAGATACACATTTCTTATATGAACTAAATGTTTGTGGTAATTCTTGCAGTAACTGGCAACTGCCCAATATGGAGAAATCAAATATTGATTATAAATTCACTAAGACTTGTTACTTTACTTTACTTGTTACTTTACTTTTAGTAATATTCCTAATCATTTAAACCACACAGTAAGTTTACGTGTTCGAATATAGGAATCCGTTATCTTTCTGTAAAAAGTTTTTCAGCATCGCTAGGTTTAGGTTAGCTTGCACATTTATTCGTATCAAAGGTCTGAGATATTTGAATATCTCGCAGGTTAAACTTCCGTCTTCCTAGAGCCAACACCACTGGATTTATACGTCCAATATCCGATAGACATAAATTCTTTTTGCCAGACGCTCTTCAACATACTAGAAGAATGGGAAAAAACACCCAGAAAAACTCCGCAATGAGGTCGAAAAAACACCGGATACGCAACAATCGAAGAAACTTTGTTAAACTTAAAATATAAAACGATATCGCAGTACAAGCAATCTAATCTTATTTGGTGCTAAACAAAACATCAATCATTTTAATTAGAAATATGATGTTACGTATATTCAGGAAAGTTTTTGTATTATTCATTCAAAAACCTAATCAAACGAAGTGTGATCAACACAAACAAAATATAGATTTTTGCAATAAGTTTAATGATAATGCTCGTTTATTTATTAACCATCTATGGTACAAGGCGCGTGGCTGAAAATACTGGTCATGGGTTCAAATCCCGCTCAAAATTGATTTAATCGGTTATTTCTACTGGGGAATATAAAATATTGATCGACGGCGTTAATCCATGTTTACTCTGATTTCCTGGACTGAAGCCATTATTAAGATCACCTACAATAATATAACAAAATAACACGTTATCGTGTGTAAAATCAAATTTGTAGAAAAAAGTATTTTCTCGTAAAAGTTCCCAAATTTTAATGTTTAATCGTTACATCATATTCTGTATATATATTATATAAGTGAAAAAAATAAATTGTACCATGATATTCTTTGCTTGACGTTCAAAATCAATATAGTTATTTGATTTTAAATATTATTAACAACATGATAACTTTGAACAGGCATTTAAAATGAATAGTTTCTGATTGAGCGTTTCACGCTTCTAGAAAAATTTCCATCATGGATTCAGTGAACGGGGAATAGAAATAAAAAATCAGTCATTCGTAAGGAAGAAAAGTTTTCAATGTGATTGTGAAATATTGAAACAATGAGTATTAAGTTTCTGTGATATAAATGATTGATTCAATTCTATTTGGAGTCACGTAAAGTGATCCCATGAAGCGGAAGCTTCGACTGGTTCTGCTTTAATTAATATAACACTCAGACACACTCTCTCTCTTCGGCGAATTGATGAAAAACGCTTCAAACATTCAATCTTCAAATATAATGACTCTACAATATCACAGTGACAACCAACAACATCGCTATTCTAATATAAACCATCCGTCCATACAACGAGTGCTTCACAATACGTATTTGATAATCATTTCGATAAAATAAATATTTCATTATTTTAATACCAACATTGTGTTTTATGATAAAATATATTATATAGACAATAAAGATGCTGAACGAGACCACTTGTAGCTACGCCGTAGGCCTTGGCGTAGGCTTGGATTCTCCAGCATGTACGTATGACATTAACACAAAAAAAAATACTATAAAAGTGAATCAATTTACACTTTTATTTTTGGAACGGTTAGATAGTAAATCAATACAGAGCCGATATGGCGTCGAGCACTCGAAATATAATGATTTTTAGTATTGAATCGAGATAGAAGAGGCCCTCGACGTGATGTCGCATTCTAGACTATTCCAATCGTGTCACAACTGATGCATTTTCACAATACCAAATTGCTGAAGCTATATTTTTGGTGGTAATTGGTGCAGTACTCTTGTGCAAATAAAAAATAACAAGCACGCTGCAATTCGTGCTAACACGAGTTCGATTTTATTTTACTCTTTGATTACGACATAAAAATGTAGATTCTGAAATAACACACTGCATTATTTGATTTAAGCCGACGGTAATTAAAATGGAAAAGTATCGCCTGGCACAAACAAGGCCTTCATTATCAGTATCTTCATAGCGTGGTGTATGTTTGCACAAAACTCGATTCGTATTTCATTTCAGCGGAAACAACCCTCGGCTGGCATCCTGCAGCAGTACTGGTTGTAGCCACCGACCACCCTATAACCACCCCCTTTTCTACAATGGTTGCCTTTGGATCCACAATCAAGATACCTCTGTTCCGCACGACATCCAATACACACTCTAATTAGTAGCCTCTACCAATAACTAACTGCCAATCTACTACCTCAACCCGCTAATTATTCTTCGATCGACTACTATGCCTCATTCACCACTTTCAAATTAAAAACTTCTATAGTATAAGTTTTAGAAGCATCTTATTTTTTTATTTATTCACTTGCATATAAACGCTCATAACAGCTTTTTTATAGACAAGACGAAATTTTTTTTTTAATAAATAACCTTGTGTTGTATTATAATATATATAATTGTCAAAGGTGTGTGTATGTTATATGTCTGTACGGAACAATCCACCATTAATAGTAGACCAGATGGAAGAATAATATTTTATATAATTATTTTACTACAATTAATACATGAATGATAATAATATTAAATTAATTTCAAAATAATATTAGAGAAATTAAATAATGCATATTATATGACGATTCTCAAAAAACAGTATTTATTGGGAAACTCACTTTTTAAATATTGTCATGAGTGATGTCATCATATGAAAACCGTTTTTAATTATTTAATTTATAATTTACTTTGAAAATTCAAACTCAAAACAGAACCTTTCTATTAAAAAGCCAAACAAAACATTAACAAAATTAATATTACCCTAGTTATAAATAACCTTGTAATTATTTACGATAGTTTATACATATCAGGCAATAAACTAATGAATGATAACAACCAATGTAAAATAATATACTATTTGATAGGAATTCCTTAAGAAAATAACATATACAACTCCCTATTATCAGGTTCCTAATTAAGGTATAGCCTGTGGCATAGTTTCCCAGGCCACCATGATCCACCTGATCCAGAGATGAGTCCACCTGATCTTTGTATATAATTCTGTCTGTAAATAAAGTGTCTTGATTATCCCACTACGACACTTTAATATAAGTGAACCCATAAGTACGATGGTAGTCAAAAATCTCGATTTTATTTTAATCATACACAATAAGGCAGGTGTGTTAAACCCATCAATTATCCCTAACAATCTTCAGACAGAGTCGATCCTAATGTAATGTGTACACGGATAGTATTATCAGAGTCCAACGTTGATATGGTTCTTTGTGATTGTTCAGTGATCTAGTATGATTTGTCCATAGTAGGCTGTTTCTGTGACTAAAGGGTGTATTGTGTGACACATGTCAAGCAGTTGTCGTCCTTCTCCCCGATGTGTACCAATGTCAATATATTAATAACAGTAGCCTGCTTATGTGACTGGCTTTGTCTCTCCATTATGCTGGAATTCAATATACGCCTTAGAATCCAATGCAGGCAATATTATTAATCAACGTACTTAACTCAGCGGCAACGCCTGCTTCTCCCTCACTACAATCTACAACACCCACCACAAATACCAATTAAGCCTATTATTTCACAATCACCACTAAAAATTATTAAATAAGATTGATACAATTATTTTCATGAATTGATAAAAAATATACAGATTAATCATTTTCAACGTGTTTATTTTTGGGTTGCCTACCTTTCTTAATACGTTCGTTATGGTTGCATTTTGCTTGGACATTTTCATACCGCTTTTTTTCAATTACTTTGTTTTGAAGACATTTGAATAAACTAATAAAAAATCATGTTGTATGTGTAAACTTTACTGTAGTTATATACAGAGTCCGCCAAATGCCATTTCGCTACCTTATAATGCTACTTTTCGACACTTTTGACAACAAAATGCCAAAATAAAAGCTACATTTTTGCTCTTTTCAACTATTCGAATCTATATTTGGACCTTATTTATTGAAATAATGAAATATGTAATTTCTTTAGCAAAAATATAAATATTTGGGTTTGAATAAAGAAATCAATTTATTAGCGGTTTTCTAAAAAGTATAAATGCCACAATAATGCTTTTTAGAGCCACATTTCATAAAAAATAAGTGCCACATTTTGGCGGACTCTGGATGTATGTATATCATAAATCTCATTATAATATATTTCTAGTTTCATATATATTTTTGAATATTTTTATACTTATAGTTGGGTTGTGATCATTTTCCCATCATAATTTATATTTGTTATGTTGGCAATTTTAATTTTTCTGTAGGCAATCATATTTTTGATAAGTTAATAGTAAATTATGTAATATTTAAATAATTCATTGTCTTATATACGATCTAATTCATTTGATTATAAGAACAAATTTCAATTTCATCAGTATTCTGGTGGTGTTTTTACTGTTTGAAAATCTTCAATTAGTTTATACATTTTATTGCGTTAAATTTATATACATATTGAAAATTTGAATGAAATCAATATACATAACTAATAGTTATGGTTAAATATAATGATAAACGCATAAAGTAAAAATCTCATTTGGTATATTTGGATAATATAATAAATTGTTTGGCGGTATAATAAATCTGGCTTTCTGGTAACAAAAAATCTAACATAGACTTATCTATTATAGGAGAACACGAGGCATAAGAAGCTTTGTATGGGGAACCATTTGAATGTTAAATCGTAACCGCATGTCAAAATCCCCTTGTCACACGTGAATGGAATCAAAAGGTAAAATCCTCTTCAGTTAGAAAATGAGCTAAAATGGCTGCTTGCTTTTCATTCCAATCCAGTCCAATGCATATTCACTATTTCCCAACTGGAACAAGTGCAAATACATTATGCAAAGAGAACTTTTCAAAGTCGTAATTACTACCAACTCACTAAAACGCATATATTCACTCATTTTTACGCATATCCGATTATAGTATTAAATATTAATACTAGTCCAGTTAACTAAGGTATTCGCCTAGGAATCTGAACCCAGATGTTGTATTTTTCCATACACCTTTATTTCGGTGTTCTAAAGTATTACGTTCTAAAGTACGGCTATATCAATGTCTACGTTTTTTAAACGTGAAATTTGGTCTACGAAATAATTAAAAAAAAATTACAAGCATCTAAGATTTTTTTAATATCATTTGCCCATTCCATAGAGCTACAAGTAAAAAAGCATCAAGATTTCAAAATTTACCTTGATCCAGGAGATTACATATACGTAGGTTAATGCATATTGAATTTATTTTTATCTGCTATGATTGCTAGTGATTAGTAAAATTATTCATGAGTTTACGTTTGATAAAATTTAATTAATCACCTATATTATTTATTTAAATTTATTAAAACTAGTGACGAAACAATATTCGACACCTTCGAATAAATCAAGTAAAGGTCATAAAGTTAAGAGAGGCCCTTTGATGGCACACCTTTCTCAAAGCACTTAATTAGAACCGAAGAAAGTTTGTCTATGAAGACTACCTTTGTATTATTTTAATATTATTATGTACATTTGGGCGGCGGGCAAAACGCAAAACTTCCTAAGAAAACCAAACTTTTAACGACTAGTCATGTTTTATTCAGTGATCTTTCTCTCTGTGACTCTTTTCCATCTCGGCCTCGTTAATTAGTGTTCTCACACACCTTTGCCCTCTTGAATTTGTAATAATAACTTAATAACGACTTTTTTATTATTAATATATTTGGTTAGAGTGTTAATGAAGCTTTTGGTCCATCACATTACGCTTCAATAAAACGAACGCACTCTCTGCTTAATGGAATCGTTTAAGTACTTCAAATAATGGGCATTCCACTAAGCCTCTCAATCATTATAACAAAATATAATTCTGTGTATCCCGCTAATGAAACATACTCTAAGCCAAATCGGATTTAGTATGTTATTTTACCAACAATATAATGTGTAAAAATTCAATTTACCAGGATGCACAGTTGCAATGGCCGTAAAGCCTCTCTACGACTTGTGTCATCATATTTCCAGAGCTACGAATTAATCTCTTGCTTATCCGCTTCCACTGGGCAAAAACTTGAAAAGCCTTTCATTACTGACTAAATTTGTTTCAAGCCTGAGTTTAAAATTCAATTTTTGTCAATGTACAACCGGAGCTATGATTTAATTCAGCTGTAATTCATTCAACATACAACTATTAAGTTGGTTAAAAATATAGGCCGTATTCTATATAATAGTGTATTAGTGAATCATGCTAGATAGTGTGTGTACGAATAGACTAGAGCTTGGTAGTATTGATGTACACGCATACGAACCGCATGCGTAAACTCTCATTAAACTATTATATTGCATACGGCCGTATTAGTAGATTTTATTTAAATACCGTGTTTTTATGAAAAATTGTCCCCGAATAACATTTTAAATATTCATACCTAATAAATAAATCGTTAAAGAAGTCGACGAAAGTTAAAATTTATATTTTTTTATATAAAAGTATATTGTTATATTGCTTTTCTTAGATAATGCGTAAGTATAATTATAATAAATAAATTAATGAAAGAAAAACACGTCACACTCACTATCCATATACCTGTTTTCTTTCTAATTAATTAATTATTCAATAAAACTAGCTGTAAATAAATGTATTAATTATTACCAATTGTATAAATATTTTCTTTGGATCAATTTGGACTTTCAATTCAATCCGAAATAAAGCTCATTGTTCTATGGAATAACTAATTTATTAAATTGTATGAAGGCATATATATTTTTTTTTCACAATCAGGAAAGGGTTACAGGAAGAAACAATTCGTATTATGGAAAAGCAAGAACACGTAAAATGAACAACGAAGATTGCTATAAAGGAGGAGACATCTGCTGACGCCAGGATTTATCGAATAATATGAAGATTATCCAGGACATTCCTGTTCACTTGGACTGCTTTTTTATAAGGATGGAAAAAATAAAACCCGACCGTTCTTATCCGCCTTATGAAATGTTCTTTTCGGATTATATGTGCACCTATTGAACCGGTCATACTTTTCGAATATAAAAATCTAATATTGACTTCTCGAGAAACTATACACATTAGTATTTATATATTTATATATATATATATATATATATATATATATATATATAAATATATATATATATATATATATATATATATATATATATATAAACTATATATATATATATATATATATATATATATATATATAATATATATATATATATATATATATATATATATATATATATATATATATATAAATACTAATCTTGTATTTATAAGCTTTTAACTGTATTTATCGGTTTACTAAATTAAAAAAAATTATACACAAACCTTATTGTATTAAAACATGCAGTTTTTAATAGTATGTCAAAAAATACATTTTTTCCAAATAAAAGCTAACATGACATATAAATAATGAATGTGTACATGAAATGAAAACAAAACCTACATTTTTACGCCAAAACATTGTGATTTAGTTAATATGTAAATATTAATAACCCATTAATACAAAACCAAACCAATTTTATTTTAACCCACCAATAACCAATATTATATAAATACGCATATTGTTAAAAATAAATTGTTTGGATAATATAAGGTTATATCATTTCATAACTTATCTTTATCCATAGCAATTTTTTTTTCACGAAAACATTATGCATTCTTTTATTTTAAAATTTAAATTTATTAAATTAAATGAAAATTGAAAATATTATAGTAATGTGTGTTTATTTATCATAATGAAAACAATTCTCATGTAATGTAACGTGCCGGGTGTAAAACAAGGAATGATTAATTGTTAAATTTGATACATTTGCGGTGTGTACGTTGGTTTTGTTTCATATCACCTTTTCAGGTCACATCTCATTAGACCAGCTCATAAATCAATTTTAACTTTTGTAGTGTGTAATAAATAGGAAATACGTAATGTCGGCAGTGAAATACATTAAATTTACGACAAACGTTACCTTCCTTCCTCTTCCGATTCGAGGCGTTTCACACTAAATTAGTCTCTATTATATTCCACCAACAAAACACTAAAATAGAATAGAAATAAAGCTTCTGTCTGACGGTGATTTTCATTCCTATATTGAACTATTTATATTAAAATGTGCAGTTTACTTAATAATATGTAGGAAATTACCTATGATTGTTTCAAAGATAAATGGTGTCATTTGACAAAGAGAAGTTTTCTTTATCGGAATCCATTTAAGGGGAAAACTAAATCAGGAATGTTAGGCGAGGTCAAAAGGCGTGTCGAGGTGATGGACTACGATTTCTCAGGTGATCTGGTCTTCCCATTGTTGTATGTTCCCCAGGGAAGACAACTCTTGACGAATGCTCCCCGTGACGCCCCATGGCACTTCTCTCTTGGGAAACTATAAATTTTAAACCCTACACAACTTTTCAACCCTAAAATTTCTCTCAAACTCACACTCTTTCACATTATCATACTTTTAATATTGAACTTTTATTTTATTAGATGTTGTATTTATTTATTTATAAATGCCCCGAGGAGCTTTTTGAGAATATGTTTACAATTTTTAGTTTTTTATATACATAACAACGTGTTAATTCATTGTTAAGGTAATAAATAATTGCCTAAGTATTTGTCTTACAATCCAGGAAATTTGTATCAAGACGAGCAAACATGATTTTGTTAAATATTACATATTCCTGATTCCACACCAGTCGTAATAACCGATCATTTTTTTACATGAGCGGGATTTGAACCTATGACCACAGTATGTGTATCCACGTACCTTATTCCTTGATCTATAAAGCTGGTTATGAAACAAATTTCTGATGATCATTCCCTCGTTAACTTAAGATAAAAATGTTAAGAAGACTTATCTAGAAGAATTCGAGTCACAAAATCTATGATCGAAGTAATTCAATTTTTCGGGATTATTTCAATTACAAAATTAATGTTATTGATCGTGTTGGAATTCCATGTTAAAAATATATTTACAAAAATACTGTGAATATTACTTTTTTTTTAAATTGTCAACAATGTAATATTTCCATATACTTGCAAATATCAAATAAAGTTTCTAAATATTAATTATGTATTCATTTGTGAGGATTCCTTTGAAAAGACAAGTAGTACCTAAAATGAGGGTCACTGAAACCCCGCTTCGCCGCACTAATTAATGCAGCGTTATAATATTAAATAAAGTTTACCTGCCCTGGCTTCATTTACTACCTTTGACACGCTGAAATACAATAACGTTGACCCTAAACTAATCAATGCTAAAAATAATATTAAAACAATATCACCCTGTATAAACTTCTGGAAATGACTCCATTTCAAAATGTGGTTTTTTAAATTTTATCGGTGTGTTTTAATATTTTATGAAATAGGTTTTTAAAACAATGCATGCTGTCCGTTGAAAATGTTAACAGATACCGCCCTCAAACAATGGATGTCGAATTATTTTTATCAATTGCCTGTGTTGTTCATCAATTCTCGTATCATAATATTATACCGTACTCATTGTTTTCCAAAAACACGTCCAGTTTTTTTTTATTGTTGTTGTGTGTTTTCAGTGTTTTTTGTTGGCTTTGCTCTTTCACGTTGCGTTATTTACAGGACACTTCCTCCCTTCGCTCATTCAACTGATGATTTTTAAATAATATTTTTAAATAATCTCTGAAATATAAAAAAATAATAAAATCATCGTATTAAAATTATGTTTAATTGATTTTATTAAACATGTCCCTATTCACCCCATTAGTGAAAGAATTATGATCTGTAACTAAAGTAATTATCACATACACATTAGTTTTGGACACAAACGGTTCAAACTCACTTTAATTAAATAATTTAATGTCGTCACAAATGTCGTTTTATACCTACTTACACTTGGATAATGTAGAATAACGACACAATAACAAATGAGTTAGTTAACTAAAAAAAATTATTGATTAATAAAAATACAACCCGAAAGAAAAATAAGTTCTTTCGAGTGATCTTTTTGAATGCCTCGGTAGTCTTCATAAAATGAATGATTTTATTAAATCTACGCAGAATACACAATAAAGATATTTTTTTTTTAAATATTCAAACCTACCTGTAACTCACAATGTAATTTTATTTAATTATATAGTATAAAGCGATCAATGAGATTAGGTGTATATGTGTTGTTCGTATTAGTATTTAATTGGAAGTTGTGTAGTTGTAGAGGCACTCTAGTTCGTATTGGAGGTACAAATTTGAATTAACGCGCTCTTAGCTAAGAACTGAGTGCCCTACTGTTTTGTTACAGCCCTGACCGATTTTTATTAGATTGTTACTCGCCTGCTTTTCTAGAGGATGATCAAAAAGTGAAGATAATCGACAAACGTATTAAAAGCTATGTAATTTTTATAATACAGCCAGCTGATTTTGCATTCTGTTTGGCCAGGCCTTAAATCTTTATGTAAGACATATCTTTCTCTTTCACCATCGTCATTTATTTTAAAAATTAAATAACATTTATAGTATAATTTTCTTAATAATTGCACTATGTACATACATATATTGCGTATTATGCAATCACAGACCAAATTGGTAATAGTCAATGAACTTACATTGAAAGAAGTGGCATTTTCATACAAAAAAGAGGTGTTAACACATGAACAAAATTGTTAATCTGTCTCTTTAGATCTTCTACCACATTATATGGGAGGTAAGGCAGTAAAAAGTTGCTTAATACATTCAAATATAAATAATATATTTTCTAAAGTAAATTAGTAATTTTTACCTGAAATATTAGTAGTAATATTTTGACACGTTCAAATATATAATATTATATATACTCCTTTTATACATACAAGTTTATTGCTACTAATATATATAAAAAAAGCCTCGGATATCATTCCTACTAAAGTGCTGTACTATTTTTTTTTAATTATGAAAGACAGGACAGTTCTCTGGAATACCGGATAACCTACATCTCTAATGGAGCTATTTTATACACAACAACGTGTTCATTGTCTGTCGTTTATCTTTACTATTACTAGTTACAAAGGTCACCGACAGAGCGGCTCTTCCCGACTTAATAATTGCCTCAGTATTTACCTTACAATCCGGGAAACTATAGTAAACCTATATCAAGACGATCAATCGGGATTTTATTAATATTATTCCCGATTACCCTGTCGTAATAACCGATCGAATCAATTAAGAAAATGTAGCTTGACCTGGATTTGATCCCATAATCACAGTATTTGTAGCCACACGTCTTATTACGCTTGTATACTTGTTATCAAATAAAATATAATATTTTCTAATTTAGTAGTGGCGGTGTAATGTGGCAAAGTTATAGCGCGGTCCGAATCAATGTGGTATGGTTTCGGTTGTGTCGTTAAGTATGGTCGTCACTTTTCGATTAGTCGCCATATTAGCCGCCGTGTGTCGACCATTCCGTGGCTAATGGGATTATGTAGCTGTAAAATGGCGGCAGTCCACTCACCCCCTAACACCACCCACCCTCAGCTTGCACTCAGATAATGGCCGGTACGAAACTGCCGGCCAAACAACAAATGGAACGAAAACTCACCCCTGGCCGAACTACTTAATTTTATTACGCGTAATCCTCATCAGGGTCGGGGTGTTTTTAATCGCCTTGCACCATACCTCACTACTTATATTAAAATCACCACCAATATATCATTTTTATTCTTATCAGACAATACAATATCAAATGTCATTTTAGAGACTATATCACTTAATCCATTCTTTGTTTCTTATATATTTAAAGCAAATGTTAATTCTTAGATATTATCAGATGAAAGATCATGACGCTTTACTATAATAATACAATAAATTTACTCTAATAACGATAAAAAGATTTAGGATCACAACTTTTTTTGTTCCTCTTCATATCATATTAATATCTTATAATAAAACAGCGTTATAGCTCTCGGGATAAGGTATATGGCTAAAAAAATTAAATCGATTTTATCGGTTATTACGACTGGGAGATCAGGAATACTATTAACACTGTAACTGTTTTTAATTACTATAAAAAATATCTTAATAGAAAATTCCAACACGGCCAACAATAAATTGAAATAATCCTGACAACCTGAATTACCTCGAAACACCAATCACCAGTTATAGAACTCAAACTCGCGTCTTCTAAAAAATAAGCCTCACTAATAAGCTATCGAAGAAATTAATTCATAACTTAATAGCTCAAGCGATAATAACTACATATACTACAAATAAACATAACTACAAATACTGTGATCATGGGTTCTAAAAAATTTTTGAGATCGGAAATAATATTTTAAAAATCTTGATTGATTGACATTCAATTGCAGAACAGAGTTCAATTTAATAAAACTAATATCCATTTTTTTTTAAATATTTTTTGTAAAATTATATTACATCCTGTATGATATATTACACTATATTTTCCTATTCAACGAAGAAACTTATATGTTGAACGGATTTAAACTGAAGGAAAATTGTGTGTTGTATGTGTGTAAGGTGTCACGACGCGCACACAGAGAAAAGTTAAGTTGCAAAGGCAAAGCCGAAAACTTTTTTAATTATAGCCAACGTGACAGTGTGTTGGAACTTGAAATGGTCTAAAGAAGATACCATCGACAATCTTCCTCATTATCAACCCGTTTGGTGTAGATGGATCGGGGGGAAAACTTCATCACGGTCCAGGAAGGCTCAATTTGCGGGAAGACAAACTGATACCATTCCTCGGTACGTGACCGAGAAATTGAAATTATATCTCTTAAAATAAAATAAAAAATCACATCATTAGGCAAGGTGGGATACCGTTAAAATATATATAATAAATAAAACTTATTATTACTTTTTTAATAATAAATTAATCAACTTCCACTTGTTCCACTGTTTAAGATACCTGTAAGGGGCAAATGTATTTATTACAGTAAATAATAATATTCCGTTGTCATCCTACATCAACGTAGCTTACATGACAATTAAACTGTAATTATTTATAAATAGGGAAAACAATTATTTAAATGAGACGGTTGGTTCAAGAATCATGAATACGCCAAACGTGTAGGTATTTCAATTAAAACAGCATTGGAGTTTTTTTGTATTTTATAAATCCTAGTACCAGATTAAATTGAATAACCCACTTTTGTTATAAATCAAAAAGCAAAAATGTATATTTTAGAAACACCCAACACAATAATTTGTTTTTTTTTAAATGACCCTGACGTATTTGTTGTTCTTGCATTAAACGCTTCAAATATTCTTTTTCGTAATAAAATATTCTAAATGATAAAAAATACACCTGTATACAGGAGGTTTTTGAATTTTTTATTTGATATTAAATTATCGCTTTATTCATTTAGAAAAATATGCATATTATTAGCAAAATTTTGATATTGTGCTTAATCAAATGTTATTCATGAAGAATTTAAAATTTGTAGGTTCGAGCGGATTAATTGAAAAAGTTGTGGTGAATTTTTCGAAAATTCTTCTCTAGAGAAGCTTTAATTTGTTCGTTTTATTTGCGAATCGTTAAAAACAAACTCTGTACAAAGGTGGAAAATGTAAAATACCTTTGGAAAGCACTCATAGGATAAAAAGCCATAGAGAGATAATTGCTGGCTGAAAATCGCTGGGTTCTCCTTTAATATCCTTCCATTTTCCCTATTTTCTTGTATTTACCACGTACGCTTATTTATATAAAACATATTTTAATGATCAAAACGCTCAAAATATACCCGTTTTTAGAACAGATACTCCAATTAGTACGTGGCATTAAATTTTGTAATAATGATTTTATCAAATATGTATATAATTTCTCAATAATTTGATTCTTAAAATATTTTATTATATGTTTACACCCTGAAGGGATTTTAATATTTTTATTATGTGGTGGATTTGTGTAAATATTATTATTTATCAACAATCTTTTTTTAACTATAGCAGCTATACAGTCTCTCCTCCTTGAAGTAAATTATTTTTGGCCTTCTGATTATAAGTACAATTTTATTTTATAATCATGCGTCTATCTTCTGAGTTATTGCATTGTTTGATTATTCAATTGATATATTAATATTGTACTAAAATATTTCCATGCTTTCAAACTTACTCTGTCTATAGAAATGTCGTTTTTCTTTATTTTAAAGGGAAGTAGGACTTTTCTTATATTATAAAGTCTTTCTTTAGACAAATGTCACTTGCACGACGACATCTCACTACAACAGTCTATTTTGTGGTCGGTTATTTCTTCCTTTATATTATCATATTATTATGTGTATATAATATCCCATCTTGCATCATTATATTATATCACAATGCTATAAAGCCTGTCATCTTCTAGTTAAGACAATAAAATTGTCTGGCGAGAATTGCACAACAGAGCTTGCAATAACTTTGAATTATTAGGTAAATTATTATCAATCCAATTGAT
Organism: Agraylea sexmaculata; assembly: GCA_022606485.1. NCBI lineage: Eukaryota > Metazoa > Arthropoda > Insecta > Trichoptera > Hydroptilidae > Agraylea > Agraylea sexmaculata. The sequence continues at coordinate 54,539 of JAGTTH010005657.1, read as the reverse complement.
ATACTGAGAATATTTAGGATTTCACAAAAATATTACATGAATTATAAATATTATCATAATAAATTTTAAATAAGTAACTCATAGCTCATAGGATAAGGCGCGTTGTTTAAATAACGCTCGAGTAAAACACATGATTTGATCGGTTATAACAACTTCGAGATCGGAAATAATCTTAATAAAATCCCAATCGATCGTCTTGACCCAGGTTTATTCTGATTTCTTGAATTTTAAGATTAAATGAGACGATTATTACCTTGAAAAATTAAAAAAATCCCTCTTGGTGTATATATATAAATAAATAATTACACAATTTGGTGTAATGTAAGCTAAGGATTTTATTTTATTATGTATTAAAATGACAGCGATTATTATTATTAGTGAAAACGAAATATGGTTACCACAAACTACCAAATGACACAATGTCTAAAGTAAATTAAACTATAAGATATTTTATTAGAAACAAGTGGACGAAAAATCATTTGAAAAAAATACTTGTAATTAAAATTTCATTCTCTTTAACACTCTTTTTTTAAATCCAGCCTATTTGTCTAATAAGTATTTTAGTATGTGACGTTAGTGATAAATATTTTTACAGATGAAGAAAAGTGTCAAGTGGTGAAATTATATTATGACTGAATAATAAATTTATTGTATTTTACTAATGATGTTTACTGAGATAAATAAACCGAGGGGCTCCAGAAACAACGTGAGTCTGTCCAATTAAATAAAGACGTCTCTAGACACTTCTAAAATAGGAGCTCCATATTCTTTATTAGCTTCCTCGACGATCAAATGGATTGTCACTCAACTTGCCAAGATATACTTATTTATTATACCCCTCCTGTTAAAATAATTGAAAACGCATTCTCATTTTAAAGAGCCCTTTGGAAATGTAAGTTGAATTCAGTGACTCAGAAAGAAACATTGTCGTCGGCAGAAGTTCGGGAAATCAAATGTTCAATCAAGCATTCAACTGCAACCATCTTCGAATGTCTTACAATAAAATGAAAAAATATATATTGTTTCTGGGACATCGGGAATAATTTTAATAATATTCTAATCAATAAGATTCAAGACTACTGGATGGTAAGAATACATACATGATTATTAAATGAAAAAGAACCGCTTGGTTATTGAAATTGTGTAAATTGGTTAAATTCACCGAAAAATTAAAATTACACATATCAATGAAAAAACGATGTATTTATAACATATGATATTTGTATTTTGTAATGTACACCTTAAAAATAAATTATAAATAACTATGAAATTTTTTAAAATAATATTTAACACCATTTGAACACTACTTTAACATCAATTAATAATAATTGGTATTTTTTTACCTATTTATATTTTTTTAGGGATTTTGGTTCACTTGTTATTATTTATCTTATTTATTTGCAAAATTTATTTTTTTATATACATCCTGAGGAGCTTTTTTTACCGTTTGATTTCTTAGACACAACAACGTGTTAATTACTTAATAATTGCCTCAGTATTGAATTTACAATCCAGGAAATCAGAGTGAATCTGTAACAAGACGATCGATCTGAATTTTATTAATATTATTCTCCGTCTCCCAGTCGTAATAATTCAATTTCAATTTATCAATTTTATTTACATAAGCGGGATTTGAACGCATTACCACAGAATTTGTAGCCACACGCCTTATTCCCTGAACTATTATGCTGGTTATGATCTAAAGGTTATTTACTGACTTCTGTAGAATATAATGTACCTGAATTTATCTCTTAATATTCTTTTAATAATTTCATCTGAGTGGTTTATTTTTGTGGGTCAAAATTGAAGGCTGGGGGTGTGTTTGGGGGTGGAAGTGAAGCCAAAGTATCTGGTATTAGAAAGTTACAGATAAAGCGGCAACCCAAGTATTGGTGTTACAGCTCTTTATCCATTAGCAGAGAAGAGGTTTTTCGAGCAATCGCCCGAGGCTCACTAGCCAGGATTTGCGAGGATTGCGATGCGCATCTAGTAATTAAAGTGGAAATCATAAAACCTCGCCAAGCCCGCGGGCCTCCACCACTCTTTACTGCCGACCATAAGGCAAACAGAGAAAGTCCGAGAAATTCAAGAATTACGACTAGATAAAGAAAATGGCTACGGTTCGACTACCCCTAGCCTTCTTTATAGCCCCTCTAAGGGAACTTCATGAGAATCGATGACGTACGATTGTTTGAAATCGCCACTATAAACTCCACTTCCATTCCTATTATATTGGTACACCAAAAATTTTGAGTTAAATATTAAATTTATTTATTTATTTATCTACGCTCCGAAGGGCTTTTTTATTTTTAGAAAGGGTCTTTTTGAGAGGGTTTTTTATACACAACAACGTGATAATTGTCTGTCGGTGATCTTAACTATTTACTAGTTACACGGCTCACCGACAGAGCGGCTCTGCCCGACTTAATAATCGCCTCAGTATTTACCTTACAATCCAGGAAATCAAAGTAAACCTGGATCAAGACGATCGATCGGGATTTTATTAATATTATTCCCGATCTCCCAGTCGTAATAACCGATCAAATCAATTTAAAAATTCTTGACTTGAGTGGGACTCGAACCTATGACCACAGTATTAGTAGCCACGCGTCTTATCCCCTGAACTATCACGCTGGCATTTCATTTAAAATATCACGCGCCTTATTCATTTGGTCCCTTAACATCATAAAGATAGTCGACCGTATTCAATATAATATTATTTAGTATTAATATTTAAAGTGTTGCTCGGGGACAACTTTTCATGAATACAAGAACACACAATTAAAACACGTGTGCGTGCGGTGCATATGTGCTTACACCAATACTATCAAGCTCTAGTCTATTCGTAAACACTATTTAGAACGACTCACTAACACACTCTTTATTATTATTAGTTGGTTTCACACATCAGAATCAATTTCGATAACTAATACGCCACAAGCCAGCTTTACCTGACTATCGAATTGACATCTATGGTTTATAGATATATTTGACACAATTAATCTAAAATAATATGCCAATTTTTATTATTTTCTTAAATTCACTCCTATTTTAAATTAAATTTCCGCTCACTAATAAAAGGTTTTTTTAATAAGCATGCTCTTAAATGATTTAATAAAAAAAACATTATAAAAACCCAATGTAATCATAAAATATCCAATTATCACACTTCTCATTATGAATTCATCTGTGCCCTTAGCTTATTATACGACAACTTTAATAAATAATTAATGTTATAAGCTCGGTGATTAAAGACGGATCCTCTTAACATTTTAATTAAATAATCCTCTGTCAAGGCTCAATGCTCGTTATTGGCGTAATCCTTTTATGGAGTCACTCGTATACTTTTGATATTCAGATGATCTTTTTTTAACTGTGCCATTGAGGTTGAGGGTGGACATACAAGGAGCTTCCAGCTCTAAAGTTTAAGCAATCCCTTTTTTATTATTTACCCGGCGGGCATTGATAGATGGAGAAGGTTTTAATTTGGGGCAGGCTACTGGTTTACGTCCGCACTCTTATTACATTTCATCCCCTCTACAAAGAACATTCAGGGATGAAAAACTAATAAAATATCAATCAACACTTTTAAACGATCGTCTTAATAATATATATGTGGACATGATTTCAGACGGTAAATAAATTGAATACCCTAATTTTTATACCTACTAGATATTAAGGATTGAATTTCTTGGCACAAATTGGTTCCAGATAAATTATCAGAATAATAACTTAAAAGAGCGCCTTTAAATATTCGATAAAAATTCGCTACTCTAATCAGTAGCACACCTTTTTACCAAACTGTTCTTAGAGTAGATAATGTCAAAATTTAAACGCGCAGAGCTAATTAACCGCAAACAGCTGAGATTTGTAATATCATACTATAATATGATACTTATTCGGTATAAACAATCACCTCTTATATATCAGACCCCTGAACATGTTTGGTAATTGTTCTAAAAACATAAATAAGGCATTTTTAATCACCTTATAAAGATTCTTATTATATTTACTTAAAAAAATAAACAGCATAGTGTTTTTTTTAACAAAATTTAGTCGTGAACCCTGAAAGAAGTCGCAGGTCCGCCGGAAATCTTTTTTTACATTTCCACTCTCTTGATTCATTATTTTTTCATTCGAATAGCTCCTGAAATACTTACGTAGGCTCTCTGATATAATCGGAAGTTAATTGGATCAACCAAAATAATCCCTTATCATATCGTTTTTGGGAAAAATTTCACGAATAATAAAATTGCACGCCCTCTCCTATTTGAATAAGCTTTTCACCTTTTGAATTTCTTCTCTCACCTGATATTATTTTTAATAAACAGTTTATTTTTAGATTGCATTCAGATTTAGCCCATCAGTGAGTTGGTCTATTGTGGTCGGGGGGAAGGAAACATTATTAAGGGTTTTAGGATACCTTTATCTAGGGTCGAGGCATTGATTTCTAACTCTGACACCTACAATCGCATGACTTAATTAGAACCAACCTTCGGAGGCTTCCTGTTATCGTTGTTGAGATTATAATTTCATGTTATTATGTTTGCCTATATACAACACTATGACTTCTTGCGCAAATAATTCCGATATTTTATACAAAATTTGAGTTTATTCACCAATTTATTAGTATATTGACAAATTTTATTTATAAAAATATATTTAAAAAATGACATTTTATTTAACTGAATTTACGTGTATCAAATTTAAAGTGTCTTGAAAAATTATATACTGATATCTGATGCGGGAATTGAATCCGATTCTCTCGGATACCGGCCAAGTGCTCTTACCACTTATAATTTATTTATTGTCTAAGGCATTTCGATAATAGACAAAGTAAATAATATCGTGATTTTCGTAGAATTTTTTAAAATAATTATTTAACAATGGATTTCTATAAAGTGTCAATAATAATAAAATCACATAGTTTATTTAATTCTGATGGCCTTTATCACTAAAATTCTTCACATTCAGAACTTTGTGTATTATTTCCATATTTTTTTTACAAAAAAATATTTTAAAACACTTCCTAATGATTGTAAAACTTTACTGCATATTAGTTTTGCTTTTTATTCAATTAAATGTGTAAAAAATACAGGGTTTTAATTTATTCGCCCTATACTTTTAATGTTTTATAAAGAGTGGACTTGACAAAAAAAAATATGAAAAAGAAAATAATTAAAACATTATTAATTATATTAATAGTGCTTTTGGAAACGAGTTTGGGCCACCATCTTGGAATCAACTGTTTCTCTGAAGTAGTTATTAATTATTTTTTAATATTAATTAATAAAAAAAATATTAATTTTTTTTCGATTATTCTTACGATACCCTATCACCCCCTAAAATATTCCTAAGTCCACCCTGTATAAATGACGAGTGATCTTTAACTACAATTACGAATAATACTGATAATTGTTATTTAATATTATTTACTATTAATATTGAAAAGTATTAGTCACAATTGAAGAACCTTATTGTATATTGTTTTAGGTAAGTAGTAAAAGAGGGAGAACGGTATGGTAGTGAAACCATGTTTTGTGGAGCATTCTTCTCTTTATACAGGCTCAATTGCTAATAGCATAATTAATGGAAAGGAGATGTAAAATAAAAAAGTGTAGGCTGCATGTTCGCATATTCATGAAGTGTCTGGTCACCTGTCTCTAACTAGTGCTTCTACCTTCATCAATTCTTAACCCCGGTCCGCATATTAAATATTGCTCAATTATAATGTTGTTAATTTACTTATGTCACCGTTTAGACAATTTAGACGTCCGATGGTCTGAAATATGCTTGTACATAAATAATCCTTGGGGCAGAATGCAAATAGAGACAAGTGTTATTGTTGAATAGTCATCATGAATTCAGGTTTATTGGACGATATTCATATCGGGTCCTGATGTAAGAGGCTGGATGCTGTAAGCCAGGGTCGGAAGGCAGGGCTTACCTTGTCAACATTTTCCCACCAAGATAATATGAAAATTACCTTTTGACAAGGGCCGCCAGACAATCACGAGGCCTAAAGCTACCACTTAAAATTTCATGCCGCGTCGCAAATTATTTTCCAGCCGCCCCAAACACATTTCCACCCCTTGTGGTTATTTCTTCATAAAATCATTTACAAGTCTTACTCTCTACGCATACAACATCAAATATTATTCTACATATTATGTACAATTGAATGAGAAAAATCACTGATCAAGTTTTAGCAATTGTCATAATTTTTTTAATGCCCATTATTTCTTCATATAATGGAATAATCTTCTTAAAAATATATCTATTTATATAGGCAGATGTACTTTAGGTGAATTCTTCATTTAATTTTAAGATTCGTTGCCCATTCTATGAATGGACTTTATAATGCAAAACAATATATTTTCTAATGGACCAATCAATCAATATAACAATGTGAATAATATCATATACAGAGTGGACTTGAAATAACTGAGAATATATATTTTAAAGGATGGTAAGGTATCTGAAATATGTATGTATAAGCGAAAAAAAAATTTTTTTTTATGTATTATATTTTTCTTATTAATTAAAAATTATTAATAATATTAATTACGTATAACAGACACAACAAACACGTAATAGTTACTAATGATAACTTCACAGAAACAGCTGATTCCAAGATGGTGGCCAAACTAGATTCCAAAAACACTTTTAAATATTTAATTAATATTTTTTCGCTTATGTTTACGATACCCTACCACTTTCTAAAATATTCTCAAATCATATTTCATAATTTATGCGTTTTCAATTAAATTATCTTATTAACAACCACCAAAGACTAATCTTCTAAGAATATGTATATAAAAAAATGTAGTTGGAGAGTTACTTTGTATCCTTTATACTATTTTAATATTAATGAATCGCCGGCGAATTCGGATGAAACTGTATACAATATATAATAATTATTATTGCCAATTCCTTTGATCTTCATAAGGTTTAAAATTACAAAATATCGCGGGTACAGCCAGTAACTTTGTGCGAACTCGTCACGCCTAAAGGATTAAAAGCTCTTCAGAGTAAATATGAAAGTCGCAATACAAATATTTTTGGAGCTAAATAAACTCAGCAGAAGCTTTTATGAACGAAAAAGTACAAACTTTTTCGTAAATGCTACAGTCGTCACCGTTTACCAGGTTCTCGTTAATTACCGAGTACTTTCTCCCTTTCTACATTCTCACAAAGCAACGCTACAGTATTTAGCTCAATCACTGTGATGATTAAATCTCAAAAGTCACTGATTAGAGGCTTTTGACAAAATGAACAATGTAAAAATTAACACAATAAAGCATCGAATGCTCACAATAATGTTGTCTTATTTGGCTTTCTCTCCAAAATAATGGATTATTTTCATCATGGCACCTGTCGCCCGAATTTTCCGCGAAATACCTTCGGCATTTGCTAATTGCCTGTTTTATGAAAGGAGCAAAGATGATGGAAAGAGCTTACTTATTTACTTCCTTTTGACTGATGTCCCATTAATTAATATTAAATATAAGCTGAGTGCGTTAAAATTGCAAACAACCGCTCATACTCCTTATTATTATTTCTAAACCGGGTTATAATCAATTTATTATATAAAACGATACTTTAGCCGTGTATTGATTTTGATTTAATAGAATAGTCCTCGCTAGTTGCTTTTTCAATAAAACAATAATACAAATCGCACTTGTTTTTTTATAAATGTATTATTTGTTCTGCGAGTTTTCCCCTAAACTGTGATATTATTTGTTCTGTATGGTGCGATATAAAATGAAAGGGTCTTAGCTGAGGCCATTATATCGAGCAAAACGTTTCCTATAAGAGCAGCAAGACTTAAAGGCCGATTGACGACGAATATGTGTGTGAAAATATATTATTTGTATGTGTGGATAGAGAAGTCCAAGATATTGCGCAAGTTTCTTCTCCAATAAGAAACTTTGACAGACAATATTGTTTGTACACGACATAAGCATTGCAATATGTGGCTGCGGTGTCTCGTAACCTGTTTGCAGGGTTATTCAAACAAACAATAATATACAAATACAACAAATCACACTTATTATTGGTATACTGCTATAACGGGTACCTCTATTTCCTTATATTCAAAATATTTATGAAAAATAATCTCGGAAGAATAAAGCAGTAAGTAATAAAAGTATGTATGAAAATTGAAGAACTTACGAGGAGACAAGGGATGTTGTATGAAAAAAATTGAAAAGGAGAAGGGTTGTAAATTTGAGTGTTACAACGGACCAATTTTTAATTTCAAAATATTTACTAAAACTATGAAATATTTTTGTTACATTTCAATTATTAACAAAATGTGTTGGTTTATAATTTTATTACATTTTAATATGATTTTAATGAAAATTAAATAAAGAGTGTGAAAAATCATATTTTCAATTGCTCACAATTGTAGAACACTGCAGTTTACATTTGTTATATGTGATAAATTGTATTATTCTATTTAAATTTTCGGACGGACGGAACAGAACAATCTTATAATAATATTAATAAAATAAAATTAGTATTTTTTTAATTTGCTAATTTGCTAATGAAAAATATTTGAAATTTTAATATAGCAACATTGTATAATTGAAACTAATAAATTGAATATATTTTATTTATTTATTTGCATGGTTACCCTTAAATGTGTGACACTCGTCACAAATGCGGAACAAACGAGAAGCAAATTGGAAACGTTTCATAGCGTTTCCAACATCGTTTGCAGTGAACAAGTGCAAAATTATTTCTCCACTATTCCGATTTATATATTTTATATGGAAGGATTGCTATCTTGTTATTCCTTTCAATCAATAACTTCATCGACTTGTAGAATATTATGTTTTGCCTTGAAGGTATCAGAAATGAGCTTTTATCTTGAGTGTATTCAGCTTACTATATACATAGGTATCATTATTATTAAATACACAATACTAGAATTTATATATCCATGACTAAAATGTATATTTATATGCATGAATATCTACTTAAATAAAATATTTATGCATTAATACTAAAGAAATCCGCAAGCTCTACATAAAAAACTGCAAATCTCTACATACTACAAAACACTATACAGCACCGTTTATAATTCTGGTTTAAATTAATGAACATCTCACGAAATTATTTAGATTTCGGTAAAAAAATGCGAATACTCTTAGATTCTCCAGATGGTTTTTAAAAATATACCAATAAAGCATTCATCGAAATACTTTTGACTACTTTTATTCGATCATTCCCTTGAATTTCCAAGCATGTATTATTTTTATATTCTAACAATTTTACTAGTATATTCTTCAGTACCCACATTAGAACTGAAACTTTCATTGACTACGCGAATTACTAAAAAACTTTTTGATACTCGCTAGATAATATTTTGAGTTATGCCTAAATAATATTTTTTATAAATAAAATTTAAAGAATTCGTAATTATTGTGTAATTTAAAGACATCCGGATGATGGTGTAAGCACGTCGAATCAAAGAAGCGATTGCTTGAAGAATAAAAGTAAATCTGTATGCCATTTCGGTAAAAAAAAACTTACAATGAAAGCCCTTCAATGTGGGGTTTTCCCCTCACAATTTCTTCTCTTACTGAAAATACACCCCCATCGTTGGTGTCTGTCGTAGGTTATGCAAAGGCTTTAAGGAATCAGACGTCAGGCCGGGGATCTCGAACCAATCTGGTCGCCAGTCATACAGAAAAGATCGAGAAAAAATCCTTTTTAAATTGAATTCCCGACACTGGCAAACACCCAGTATAAATTGAACTGAGAAATGCCAAAGATTGTGAAGGAGAAAAATATCGCATGAACTCCGACAACAACCGACGAATCTACAGAAAAGCTCTCCACAATCCAACGATACAATACAATCAAACGGTTTCCACACATTGTAAATGAAAAAATTAAATTCACATGAATTTATTTTTATATATTTCATATAATATAGTGTTTACACTTTGAAATCTGTCGATATTGATAGATCTAAATGCTTCTCTTACTTTCGCTGAAGGGAAGCTTAAAAAGAGTGCAAAAAAGCCATCTCAGAGAAACGATAAATATTAACTTATCGCACCGTGAATTTCCATTTATGAAAAAGCACTTATCACCAAACCCACTTGACGGGTTCAAACTTTTTAATGTTTTTCGATAATCTCACCCACCTTTGTTAAAATATATTTATGTAATATTCATAAACGGAATTTTCCATATTAGAATTTAATATAAAACTACTAAGAAGAATCTGAGAGCATCCATAGCTAACAGTCGATCAAATAAAAAGATATATATACAGGATGGTTTTACTCTTAATTGTGAATATATTAAAATATAATTTCAGTTTGAGTGTCTCATAACTTGATAAGCAAACAATGTACATATTTAATTCAGAGAATAATATGAAATATCTTACTATCATTACCTAGGAAATAAATATGGACACTTTCCCAATCTGATAAATATTATTATTATAAAAGAAAAAAAAATACCAATTCATGAGTAATTTATTTTTTCAAACGCTTCTCAATCTGTATACACAATATTTAATTAGCTCTTAATACTATTTAATACTTCATTTATTGGATTAGTAATAGTTTCCATATGAAGATGTAATAATTTCTCTTCTTGTACATCCAATATTGATATTCCTAGATATTCAGCCAATATTGTAGGTGAAAATATTTGATTGATGCAACTTTGAATAAACGGCACCAAATCATCACAGAATGCAGTCAAATATGATATAAATATTTCCCGCTCTGTTACGGAAAATCCTTGTTGTTCTCTATGATAATAAACAGACAGTACTTTTGCAACAGAGACGAGGGAATGAGACAGATTATCAATGACTTGATTGGCACATGAAAACGGAGCAATTATTCTCAAATTATTTAATGCAGTCATACATGCATTGCAGTATTCAGCCAGTGGATAATATGCCAGCAGGACTTCAGGGGGCATGTTTGAATTAGTGTCCTTTTCTGGAATTGACTTTTGGGATATTCTGTTGACTAATTTAAAGTGCTTCATTTCAATTTCATATTTGTCATTGGCTTTCTTTAAAGCTTTAGTGAAATTTGACATAGTTAATTCGGCAAAAAGTGGAGCAATGACGGCTCTCATGTCAGCACCGACTCGTCCAAACGAAAGACAAAGATACATGCATTGATTCATTATAGATTCCAAAGAAGATTCATCCTCTGTTGCAACATGATTTTCCAATATTTTCATCAAATTTACAACCTAAATAATTAAAATATTATAAATAATAATCATTTATAGTTAAAAATATTGTAAATGTTAACCTTTTCTTTGAGCCAACATGAGACGGCAGCGAATCCGTTCAACTCTTCTACTTTTGTCTTTGGTGTGTGAGTTTCTGACAAAAATATTGCTTTATATTGTGTCAGAATATTAAACAAATGTATCCTGTGTAAATCTATAATTTTTCGAATCTGCACCCCTCCTATCAATATCAGGAAATAATAATTATTTTATATGGAAATAATAAATATGTATGTAGGTATGAATTGAATTAAAAATTCACCTTCTTCATTGAGAACTTCTTCTAACTCTGCATCAAACCAAGAACCTCTGGCTTTCAAAAAATGAAGTTGTAATCCATCAGAACTGGAAGATTTTACATTTTGGAAATACATGGAATGATCAATGTTTTGGATACTTTCATACAACGTAGATTGATAAACAGCATTGGCTTTTCTCAAATATCCCAGAAGCTAAAATTTTGATATGTATTAAAAGTATTATGAAAATTAAATACATGATTTGAATGCAAATTGCTGGTCACCTGCAAACATTGGGGCAAGGGAAGATCATGTCTCAATTGATTAAAAAGCCGATGTAATGTTTCAAACCACAATCTTGTCACTTCTGCATTAATTTTCTAAAACAAACTTAATTTATTTAACTATTTTATTGTAGACAACAGTAGTCTTACCTGAATTGCTGTAACATCAGGATATTTTTTGGACAAATTTCTAATATATGTAAAAACATCCAAAGCGCTTTCATAATCTCCTTGACTTAGAGCAGTCGGCATCATTGTGGGCAATTCTAGAATGTTTAGTATTCGCTCACTTTGATTTTGAATTTGATCATTGAACCTGCAAAATATTGAAATTAGTATTTATATGATGCTTTTTGATTATAGTAATTTGATTGCTTACACTTTATCTCTCACAACTTCTTTGGAGGTATTAGAAAATTTTTCACACTCAATCATCAATTCGGGGATTTTTTCTATGACTTTGTCAATCAGTTGTTTGGACACATTGAAATCTTTAACAATTTGATTAGAGCAATCTGCTGTCTCAACAAAGGTTCTGTAGTTAGCTAAAGCCAATTCTTGCATTTGTTCAGTTAGAATTTTCTTTTCGTCTGCAAGTCGGGCGGGTTCTGCTAATATTTGATCGAATGTCATCTTACTGAGTTTGGAGAGGTATTCTGGTGCAACGCAATCAAACTCGTCCAAATCTAAAAACAAAAGTCTCCTTTGCATTGTTGATTCAGTATGGTTTAGATTTAATGAAATATATTTTTAAATGTACCATCTTGTGTTGCTTTAGGCAGTATAATAGAGAGTATTTCCCTGTATTTTTGCTCCATTTTCACAACTGTCAACGTACTGTCATAGTATTGTTGCCATATTAGACGTTACACGTATAAACGTCCAATGGGTATTATTTTATGAATTACAAATTTTCCAATGAATTATATAATCTAAAAATGTTGAAAATCATATTTTCTCCTTTTTTTAGATTACCTTTTTTGCTTACCTTTATTATTTTGGGCTGAAATTTCAGCTAGTCTCAGAGAAATATTTTACCTAGCAATACTCTCATAACCAAAATTTTAATGTCAACTGTCAGTTGGAGAACCCGTAGGAAAATAATATTTTCCCTTGAATAATGTAATATATACCATACGTAGACATGTATCTTATACCAACTGACTTTCATCAAAGTTAACATTAAAAACAATTGTATTTAAGTTATATTTAACCTACTGGAAAGTAATTACAAGCGTAAATTTCCATTCCTCGTTTTTTGTACAAATTCAATGTGACCAAATTAACAACCATTAAGTTTAGTCATATTATACATATCGTACAGAAGGATCCCTAATACACGTTGATCGTTTCTAGATTTTCATGTGAATGATTTTATAAAAATATTATTTTCAATACCAGTAAAACTGCTAATGACAAAGTACCACCAAAACAAAATTGGAATCAGTCAAAAAATAATTATTGTCGATTTTAGTTTGTAGAATATGGCTCTGAGTAGAAATGCATCACAGAATGACAGTAGTCTTATAGAAGTTTCAAAAAGAGAAGCCATTGAGCTACAATGGAACTTTATATATGATTGGGCGCCAAGTAAAGATGTGTGAGTTTTAATATTAACAATGATCCAATTGAACAAATCATAAACACATTATAATTTTCAGTTGGTTTCTAAAACATGGACCTCCGTTGTTGGCAGCCGTGGCTGGTTTATCAGGACTTCATTTTAATAAATTCTACAGATTTAAACTGAAATGTGGACGTCATGCCTATGTGGCATCTTATATGCCAGTTGTATTATTTTCCACACTTGCTACGGGATTATTTCATCGACAGGTAAAAACTAATTACATAATTTCTTTATAATATCCAAGCTCCGCAATATGCAATTTAAAATTTTATATTGTACGTAAATATATAAAATTACTTGTTTCAGCTGGTAACTTCTGAAATAATAACTGAAAATGCCCCATGTTCTGTGTGTACAGAAGTAAAATCAATGGGTGTCCAAATGTTTTTCGGATTATTCTATCCCATTGTTTTTGCACCAGCAACAAACTACATGGTAACAATTATTTGAATAATTTATCTTTTATTTAATTACACTTGCCAATATCTATTTGGTTTTAGGTCGCCAATATCTTCTGCACAACAAGACTTCCCAGTCTCATTGAAAAACCCAAAGAATTCTTACAGTTTCACTTAAAAATCTCCAAAATGCTATTCAAGCAGCTCCCGTACTTTTTTGCCTTCTCAATATTTTCATCGGCACTCGTAACATATTTAGAATATAAAGATTACTATAAAATAGTGCAAAAAACACGAGCAATAGAAGCCAAAATGAAAGCAGAAAGAGTCATATTGTAGTGAACAATTAGTTATAGAGTAGAAAATAAAATGGTGTAGTAACATCAAAAATTCATTTCTCATTTTATAAATACCATATACTCTTGATTTTAAAATATAATTTCCATAACAAGGCATGATAAATTTGTGTATGATGGGGATAATATAAATTATTGTCCATATTCTTTAATAAGTTTTATTTGTATTGATTTTGATTAAGCATACAAAATATAATAATGATTCTTATAAGCTAACCTTCTTGATACAAACAGCAACAATATTATTCTAGTCATAAAATAATGTTTTATTTGTCACTCAACACTCAAAGGGTTATAAACCCAATACAGGTAAAAGTCGCTTTACACCTCCAGAAAACTGGCAGGGGGCTTTTGTTGCCATCTGCATAAATTAAACCTGTGCAAAATGAAGTTTACCTGTTCATAAGAGAACTGATCAATAATGAACATTCGAGTATTTGAGCAAGATAGATTCTATTGATTATCAAATAGTTTCAGTACATGTTATAAACCATCTAAATATGATCATTGATTTTTAATTATAGGTCAAAATACGATCTACTGTACTGAAGTGCCTCATAAATTCAGTCACATGTTGATTTTTAAAAATTTTCATTTCAAATATGATGAAATATCTTAAAATAATAAGTGAGAAAATCAGTATTCTAATATGTTAATACTTTAATCTTGAAACAAATTATAATTAGCTTGTATATTATGTTTAAAATATAGCTGATGTACTTCCATATGGCAGAATACATCAAAAAACAGGCACGACCTGATTTTAATAATGTTAAACTCTAAAAGATGCTACACACTTATTCATGCAACATCTAAACGAACACAGTTGCTTTTATTAATCAACGCTCTATCACCCTAACGACATAATTATCGGGGCGTAGTGTTAGCACTGCTGATCAATGTAGTCTTGATAAGAGGCAGTCACTTCCTCTGATTGATATCTTGTCAATTTGATGCTGCGTCTCATTTCTGAAGTGATATGAGCTTTGTACCCTCCCTTTCGCAACAACGAATCAATAGTCTGAATTTGATTCCAACCTGAAATAATTAATTCGTTCTGTTAGGTTAGAGATTCTCTCTTAAATATTTATTATTTTGATTACCTTGTTCAACGGCTACTTGAGGTAAATATGTAGCAGTACGCCGAGAACCCTTTTCGCTCAGAAATTCTATCCGAATACCGTGAACACCGAGCTCCCAATCCAAATAATCATCTGCTTCTTCAAACTTTTGAAGGATACTCACGGATACAGTGAGGCGGGGCACCTCTTCACGAGTTATCGGAGGGAATCGAGAATCTTTTAAAGCACTCGTGATGGCATATTCGCGGAGACCTGAATCATATTTTGACATTATTAAACTGCAAAATGATTTTAAACATACAAAATACAACAAAGAATACCTGAATGAAGACGTATTTCATTAAATGTTCCTATACAACCTCGTAATCTATGATCTTTACCGATTTTCCATGATACAAACAGTGGGCTACAAAAACAAAATTTTGAATTAAATTTTTACACTGTATGTCCCAAATACCAATTATTATTAATAAGTAGCCCAACTTTTATCTGAAATGAAATGAAAAAAAAGATAGCAGTGAGTATGATTTTGAAAAAGTTTTATAAATATTATGTAATTCAATTCTGTTTTTAGAAATGTTCAACAAGATACAAAGAAATAAAAAAAATAATAGGTAGAATACATAATGAATATAAAGTAACTAATAATATTGTAATAAAAATGTTCACTTTGTACTTTGTTAAATCAAAGTCGTATAAAAACAGAATTCATTATATAATATGGATATAGTATATGACATGAATGCATAAAAGAAAAAAGTAAATAATTCATTATTTAACACCTGGGCCTCTCTTTCTTAAATAACTATAGCAAAAATTAATATTGAAACAAGGAGGACATTTGTATAGGTTCAATATAATATCAATAATATTTATTGGTAAGCTACTTTTATAAAATATGGGTGTTAAAAAATGTTTGATAATGTGGTATGAAATTGATACTCAATATATGGAAAAAGTAAATTCACAATTAATAAATATTTAAGATGTGCATTATTTGAACAGAGTTAATGGAACAAAGAATCATATTGGGTTAATTCGAAGTGCAAAGTACGTTCTTTGTTATGAGAGTGAAAATATTAATATTTATGTTTCAAATTAGCAATTGGATATGAATAAGTAATACTGAAAATATTGTGGTCAGATGACGCAGTGATGGGTTGGCAACACTGTCGTGGCGCCAAACGACCAGTTCTCACCTGCCCTCGGTAACGTAAGCACGCGCTTCTTTAGTACAAGCTATTTCGGCGCCATGGAAATCAAGTTCACAGATGTGGTGAAGCCCTTCAACGGCGAGGGCGACGTGGCGGAGTGGCTCGAGAGGGTGGAGCTCACAGCGAGCCTCAGAGGGGAGAGGAACTTGGCCTCCTTGCTCCCGCTCTTTTTGGAAGGCCCGGCGAGGGACGCTTACCTCAGCATCCCCAGTGACCGAAGGGGGGAGATAGGGGCGATAAAGGATGCCCTCGTCTCGGCATTCGGGCGGAGGCCGGAGGACGCATTTGAGGACCTCATGACCACGAGATGGTGCGGCGAGCAGGCCGCCTCATACAGCCTGCTGATAAAAAAGAAGATGGAGGCGGCGCGGCTGTACACCAGTGAGTTTCATGCTCGCTACTTTGTGTACTCGCTGCCGGAGGAGGTCCGGCGAGCAATAAATCTGAAATTTACGGCAGAGGAGGTCACGAAGATCGAAAATGTAGTGGAGGCTGCTTCCAAGCTGCTCAGGGCCAGCTCGGGGAGCTCGTCCGTGGCTGCTGTCGCCTCATCGGGGGGCGCCAAGATGTCTGGACGGACACCGGGCCGGCGCCGGAAGACAGGCGCGTGTTGGAACTGTGGGAAGCAGGGACACTGGGCTGCCGACTGCCCTTCGGAGGAGAGACGCCACCTGAAGACGGGAAACGGGGGCGGGGATTCTGCTGTGCCGGCAGCGTCCCCACGGCAATGACGTCGGCACTTCCAGTGGTGGGCGCGACTGTGAATGGCAGATCCGGTCGTGTCCTAGTTGACACCGGCTGCCTAAAGTCAATAATTAACAGACATTTTGCTAAGGGGTGCGGGGCAGTTTCCACGAGGAGGACCACCGTGATCGCTGTAGACGGGTCTCGGGTGGCGTGCCATGGGTTGGTGTGGTGTGACGTCACCATACAGGGGAGTTCAACCCGCATCCACGCCATTGTCATGGATAAAGTGCTGTCAGGCGTCGACTTCATCCTGGGGATGGATGGAATAAACGGCCTCGGAGGCGTGAGGGTGTGTGGGGGAACGACTGTGTTCGGCGCTCGTCAGCCGGTGATGGGAAGGGAGCTTCCGGTTGCCGGCGTGGCTGTCAGTGAGGAGGACGGTGTGGCTGTCAGTGAGGAGGACAGTGTGGCTGTCAGTGAGGAGGACAGTGTGGCTGTCAGTGAGGAGGACAGTGTGGCCGCCCACACAAGTGCAAGTGGCGATCGTTTCCGCATTCGAGACCGAGACTTTGAGGCGCTGTTCGACGGCAAGTGCTGGAGTGTTCAGTGGAAGTGGAAAGTGGGGCCTCCGAAAGGGCTGAAGAACACACTTCCATCGTATTCTCTGGCCAAAATTAGTCCAGAACAAAGGGCTGAATTCCGCGCCGAGGTGGAGCGGTGGATTTCGGAAGGATACCTCAGGAGGCAGAGTCACCCGGTTGGAAGAGGGGTGCTGCCGATGATGGCGGTAGTCCAACCGAATAAAGGGAAGGTTCGTCCAGTTTTGGACTACCGGGAGCTTAACCAACACGTAGAGAGCCGCCCGGGGTCGGATGCTGCCGTATGTGACGAGACGCTGCGGAAGTGGAGGCAGATGAACGGCCCGTTGCGACTTGTCGATCTGCGGTCAGCTTACCTCCAGATCAGAGTGGACGAATCCTTGCAGCCTTACCAATCCGTCGTTGTAGAGGGGAAACCTTACTGTTTGACTCGCCTCGGATTCGGGCTGAACTGCGCGCCGAGGATAATGTCGAAGATTCTCCAACATGTACTCGACCAGGAAGACCGAGTTCGCCGTGGCACCAGCTCCTACATCGACGATATTCTGGTGAACGAGAGCATCGTCAGTGCTGAGGAGGTGGTGCAGCATCTTGCCAGGTTCGGCCTCGAGGCGAAGGATCCGGAGGACTTGGAGGGCGGCCGGGCGCTTGGGCTCAAGGTGCATCGTCGGCACAGTGATGGACGCCTGGCCTTCAGTCGGGGCAACGAACTGCCGACACTCAATGGAGATAGCCTTTCGCGGCGGCAGTTGTTTTCAGTGTGCGGCCATCTGGTCGGACACTACCCAGTGTGCGGATGGCTCAGGTTGGCCTGCAGTTTCGTCAAAAGGAGAGCCACTGGATGTAGGTGGGAGGACCCGGCCGGTGACGAAGCAACGAGGATAATGCGAGAAATTCTGACCAGAGTGCACGAAGCTGACCCTGTCCGGGGCGACTGGGCGGTTCCACAGACGACGAGTGGGCGGATTTGGACTGACGCCAGCTCACTGGGCCTTGGAGTAGTGGTCGAGATCGGAGGAGTCGTGGCAGAAGATGCTGCTTGGCTGCGTAAGAAGGAGGATGCAGCCCACATCAACGTAGCCGAGCTCGACGCCGCTCTGAAGGGCGTCAACATGGCCCTAAAGTGGGGTCTAAAAGAAGTTGAGTTGGTAATAGACTCGGTCACTGCGGCGAAATGGATTCGCTCCGCCCTCGAAGGAGATTGCCGTGCCAAGGTATCGGGAATGGCCGAGATGCTGGTGAAACGGCGCCTCTCGGTTCTAAAGGACCTCGTGGACGAGTGCGGACTGAGGGTTACTGTGCTTTTGGTGCCGTCAGAGAAGAACAAAGCAGATGCCCTCACGCGCGTTGACAAGACTTGGCTCAAACCCCCAAAAGAGGCGGAGTCGCCAGCCGGCGTGGCCGACGTTCGCAAGCTGCATGACCTCCATCACTTTGGTGTGGACCGAAGCCTACAGCTAGCACGGCTCGTTGATCGAGGGGTGAGAAGGGATGAAGTGGAGGCAGTGTGTCGGGCCTGCGTGCAGTGCAGCAGGATAGATCCGTCGCCAGGGGCGCACAACCCGGGCGAAATCGGGGTAGATGGTTCGTGGACGCGCTTGTCAGTCGACGTCACGAAACATGAGATGAGGAAGTACCTCACAGTGGTGGACAGTGGGCCCAGTCGCTTCGCCGTGTGGAGGGAAATTGCGACAGAATCGGCGGAGGAAGTATGTCGCGAAATCCGCCAGATATTTCGAGAGCGAGGACCGCCACACGAGCTGCTCATGGACAATGGTGCCACGTTCCGATCTCGGGAGTTGGAAGAGCTGTGTGAGACGTGGAATGTGCGACGGAGGTTTCGCGCCGCCCATCGGCCGTCCGGTAATGGGATAGTGGAGCGAAACCATCGCACTGTGAAGGCGGCGGCCGCAAGGAGTGGCATTTCACCGTTGGATGCCGTCTTCTACTACAACTTGGCGGCCAAATACGATGGGGAAAAGTCTCCAGCTGACGCCATCTTCAGGTACCGATGGCGACACCCACTCAAGCTTCCACCAAACCGTGATCCAGCTCAGGAGCCGCCATTTCAGCCAGGTGACGAGGTATTCGTCAAGCCGCCGGGCGCGAAGTGTACCACCATGTGGCTGAGTGGTCGCGTAGGCCGGATAATCTCCGCCAATACGGTCGAGGTGGATGGAGTCCCGAGGCATGTGCTGGACCTTCGCAGGGTACCTGATGCACACGCAGTGAGGCCGCGTCCTGTCGGAGGACCACCGCCGGTGCTACCGGTTGAGGAGCTGCCGTCACCGCGGGCTGAGGAGCTGCCGTCACCGCGGACTGAGGAGCTGCCGTCACGGGCTGAGGAGCTGCCGTCGCTGCTGGCTGAGGAGCTGCCGTTCCGGGAGTCGCCCCTTCCGTGTGAGGAGCCACAGTCAGCGGAGGAGAGCCCCTTGCCACCACCACGACAGCAACGCCCCCAGCGAGCACGCGAGCGACCAAGACATCTAAAGGACTTTATAGTGGAGTGCGATAGTGTGATTCTGTGTGACGAATGATGAGGACATCAGGGGAGAATGTGGTCAGATGACGCAGTGATGGGTTGGCAACACTGTCGTGGCGCCAAACGACCAGTTCTCACCTGCCCTCGGTAACGTAAGCACGCGCTTCTTTAGTACAAATATGTAATGTTAAAATAATAATATGAAGACATACATACACGACACAAAGGAATTTAAGTATACGGAGAACAAAGAGAGAATTGCAGGATTTCGTTATTAGTGAAAGTTTGCGACAGAACCACCGTTAAAATGGTTTCTGGTTTTAAGGTAATCAGTGAGTAGTAATGTGATTAATACTTGGCGACACTGACTATGGATCATCAGAGAAGTGCGGGGACGGAGGAGCAGGACCCAGGCCGACAGTTGCTTGGAGCACGTCAAAGCAGAAGAAGCACATGTCCTTGCAAGCCACGCCCCCCCGCGCCAGGTCGCCACTCCTGCTCCTGCTTCTACTCCTAGGCTTGCTCTTGGCCGCGCACCACGAGCTCGTCATCTCCTGTACTCCTGGATTCTTCCCAGCGACCCAATCCGTCCCCACTGACTACACTACCAACTCAATGTTGCCACCGCGAATACTTTTTCTTGCTGCATTGCACCATTTATATTTTTAAATATGTTCATCATAAATCAATTATTTTTATAAAAACTATAAAATAGCATTTAAAAAATATATAATTTATTTTATAAATATATTCTACTATAAAATTATAACAGTATAAAGTAATTCAACTCGATGATAATGAAAAACTGTTCAACGTAGAATATTTCCACATTTCCCAGGATTTGTGTGGTTAGATTTAAAAAAAAAAAAGATGCAAAATGTTTAATCGTATATTTAAATATTATTTTTATAAATTGACAAAATAATGCCAACATTTTGTTTTCTATACATACGCAATGCAGTATATTATACATTTTATATAAATAATCAAACTCATTCATTATCAATATATAAGTAATATGTATATATATATATAAATATTTGTGATTAATTGCTATTTTAATTACATTATTATTTTATAAAGTGATTCCGTCTCCCAGCCGTTTGTCACACTATGTATATAAACTATATTTTATAAAAATTCCTACAAAATCTATTCGTAAAGTGTATCAAATATCTAATAAAAAAATATAAATATATGTTTCATTTTACATTAAGGATCAATTTCATCATCATGTTGACTTGAAAAATAGCTAACCAAGCCACCAAATTCTCCAGGTTCTTCGTCATTGCTTCGCGGAGGATGTGAAGCGTCAAAGTGATGCGAAGGCATCGGATGTCGTAACATTTGTGGTGACATCTGCTGCATTTGGGAAGGATGCAAAGGAAAATGGTGTCTAAGATGAAGAGGCGGATGTGGAGAATTTCTCGATGGAGGAAGATGACTCGGTGAAGAATGAGGAGGTACTTGTTGAGACAATAATTGAAGTGGAGATGGTTGTCTTGGAATCGGTTGTACATTGTTCTGATGAGGTGGTAACGGAGATATTTGAAGAGGATGATGAGATGGCTGGGGAGGTGGTGGATGCGGTGGTCCTTGAAGTGAAGGATGGGGTGGAGGATGATGAGAAGAAATTGAATGCTGAGGTAAATGAGCAGATGGATTTTGATGTGTTGTATTTGGTGGATGAAGTTGAGACCGAATCATCGGATGATGTGGTGGCTGGGTTTGCGGAGGTAGGCCATGTGATGCTTGGTGTTGCATATACAAACTTTCAGATGTAGGAGGAAAAGGTGCATAAGGCCCATACTGAGGAGCATATGGTCCCTGGGGATATCTCGATGCAGCCGTTAAAGCAATACGACTTCGGTGAACACGTTCATTTTTACCTTCAACATGTTTCATTTGAGGGTGAGATAGTTTCATTGGTGGTGATGAAGATGGTTGAGGATTCGAAGTGTCTTCGTTGGAAGATCCTTCTGGTTCATCATTTTTAGGAGATTTTTCTTCCGATCCTGTTGGTGACATTGATTGTTTCACTATTACAGGTTCTTGTTTTATTTCCGATTTGATAGGAGGTGAACCAGGTGATTTATTCTCAGATATACTCGATTTTTCTTCTGGTTCTGCGGGTTCTGGCACTATTCTTTGCAATGGACTCCTTGATTGGGCAGGTGGTGGAATAGGAAATCTCCCGTGTGGAGGAGGATATATACCACCGTGCGGTGATGATGTAGGTGGATAGTATGGTGAAGGGGGATAAGGAGGATATGGTTGAGAATGAGGACTGGCTCGACCAGGTGATCCTGTCATAGATATCGGCCCACCGCCTGATGGAGATGGATCAAGCGGGTGTGGATGATGAGGCCTATACATTCCACCCATTGGCATATGTCCAGGTGGTGGTCCCCTCGGAGGACCATAAATATGTGGGGAATTTCCATAAATCGATGATCCTCTATAAGAAAACAGTCACATGAAAGTTTACTTATAATACATATACATACTTAATAATGGTAATTTATATTACCTATATGGCGGTGGCATCATATGTGGCATTCTTGTTATAACACTCGGTGGGTCACAAGTAGGACGAAAAGGTTGCGGTGCCCCAGCTACTGCCAATGTACCTTGTGAGATAATTTACAATTAAATAAAAATGTACTAACAATATATATAAGCAATATAAAAATGATTACCTTCGGGAATTGAAGATGAACTACCAGGACTAGATATATTTCCATCTGATCCTGGATTTGAAGCTCCAGATCCCGAAGCAGCAGCTGCTTGCTTAGCTAATGTTTTTTTGCCCAATCCTCTTCCACGTCTTTTTGGTGGCATATTCACACTACCTTCATTACCAGAAAATGAGTCTGATGAATCTATCTGCGGTCCAGATATTCTATTGATTGGGTTATTCAATTGGTTAGGATTTTGAATTTCAATTTGTTGTTGAGCCATGATTGGTGAATTCATCTCATCTCTTTTAGACATAGCGGTTCTTTGAAGTTCACTCATATGCATTTTTATTGGAGTTCTATTATTGTCTATTTGTATTGGAATACCTCTATTGTCCAATACATAACCCGGAGGTAATGGCCTACCGTGCATATTTTGTATGTGACTGTCTAAATAATGAGATCCTTGAGAACTCATCATTGATAACATTCTAGGATGATCACTAGGGAGAGTTGGTCGAAGTTGATTTGGACCAAATATATGGCCGACATTAACTTTTCTATCTGGTGAGTTAACTTCTCTCGGTGATCCTTCACGTGATCCCATTTGAAGATTTAACTGTTCATTTTGTCTATAATTTATCGGTGGGTCGTGAGAAAACCCAGGTTGCCCAGGATCAATGAACTCTTTTTTAATTGAAGATGTACCGACATCACTAATGTGTCGATTTAAACCAAACGAAGTAGGCGGACTTGGATATCTTGTAGGATCCATTGGATATTGAGATCTCATCATATTTGGGTGAGGAGCAAAACTTCTAGGATGAATATTGGGTGGGAAGTGCATAGGTCCAGATGGACCTAAATTCATAGGCATTCCGGGCTGAGGTGTAAAACCTAAAAGTTATAATATTATTAAGTATCATTATTAAAAACATCAATCAATCAACAAATCACACATGTATGATTAATATAAAATTATAGACCTGGCATTTTTTGAGGATATGGCTTTTTCTGTTCTTTAATTGCTATTCGAGCTTGTTTTTTCTCTTCTCGCTCTTTGGCCTTTTGCTCTTTTAATTGAAGTTTTTCTTCTTTTTTTTTAATTCTCTCCTCTTTCTTTTTTTCTTTTTCAACCAGTTTAGCTGTTTTTTCTTCCAGTTTTTTATCTTTCTCAATCTAAATATGAATGAATAATAATTTTGTATAAATATCAATAATCAAAACTTTATTTTACATATAAATACATATATTTAATAGTTTAACTATTGACATTTTATAACTTACATTCTCTCCATTTTCTCCTTCACCCTCGATGGTTGATGTGTTCGCTGATGATCTTCCACCTCTCCGGCCTCTGCTTCCTCTTCCGCCTCTAGGTGTCCCAGAACCTCTTGGTCTTCCACCCCTAGTAATAACAGAAGCCATTTAGCATGACTTTTTATAATTTAAAAATTATGTATTTACTCACCGACTACCCCGACCACCGCGACTTCCTCTTCCTCTTGCAGGTCTGCCAGAATAGTCAGGTGTGTTTAAAACATTTTCACCAACTAAATAAATTGCAATTATTTATTACAAATCCTAAATAGTATGTTGCTATTTCTACAATAACCCTGATTTATACGTATTAAAAATACATATTATTTAAAAGGCCTTTTTATATAAATAAGCAGTAAAATACATACATATGATTTAATACATTTTTTTATGATAACTCTTTGGAGCAATTAGAAATGAAAAAGAAAGCAAATAGAATGTTTAAACAGCTCACCTGCTTCTCCATCAACTGGAATTTTTTGAGAAGTATCTAATAAACTTCCATCCGTCACAGAATTTTTAGATAAATCGGGCACTTTTAAAGGTAAATCTTCATTATCAGAGCTTTTACGATTTTTCTTTCTTCTGTTTGAGCTTGAATCAGAATCTGAGTCAGATTCACCTTTATATTCATCTGAACTGTACATATGTTTTCCGCTGGGCTTATGTTGTTCCTAAACAGATAATTGATATGTACATATTAATTATAAAATAAAATTATAAGAAGAAATTAACTACATACATCTTCCGATTCCGTGTTTGGAAGTTCCATATAATTGTATTTTCGTTGCCTTGTTCTGTG
The DNA here is from genome assembly GCA_022606485.1 of Agraylea sexmaculata. Taxonomy (NCBI): domain Eukaryota; kingdom Metazoa; phylum Arthropoda; class Insecta; order Trichoptera; family Hydroptilidae; genus Agraylea; species Agraylea sexmaculata. Next base: position 29,491 of record JAGTTH010005657.1, on the reverse strand, counting down.
AGCTGGTGACCAATCATGCGAAGAATGAGAACTATCAGAGAGTCCTCCATATTTGATCTATAAATAAATCAATTGTTAATCAAACCTAATGAGTTCCACTAAAGATATAAATATTACCTTAGCTTTTGACGGAGCAGATTTTAACTTTTCTTCGGTTTCTTGTTCACCATCTCCTCCGTCTTTTTGCCTTTTCTTATGTTTCTTAGATTTTTTTGATCTTTTTTGAGGAGAAGATTCTCTATAAAATAATATTAATGTAAGTTTATTACACAAATAATTAAGATAGATAAAACAAAAAACATCAACATACATTCTATCTAAATTTTCCCAGTCTTTACCACCACTTGAATCATCAGAATCTTCTTCGGATATTTTCTTTTTCTTTTTATGTCTATCCGGTGAATCGGTAACTTTTTTCTTAGCTAAATAAAAAATTAAAAAAATATATAATTATATTCAGTCTTAGTAAAAGAAATTTAAAACAAATTACATCTCTTTGGTGCTCTTTGAGATCTCCGCAATGGCAAAGAATCTGAAGAATGACTTGATTCACTCGGTTCACTTTCAGAAACACTTACTTCTGAACTTGAAGATGTAGTTCTACAAAAGTTTAGATATTAGAGATTATAATTGTAATGCGAGATATATTAAAAAACAAGAATTTTACCCTGTTTCCTTGAAGTCTTCATCGGAATTATCTTCACAATCATCAGATTCCACTTCTAATGAATTTAATTTTCGTGGTTTTCTCCGAGATTTCATAGCTGCACGCTTTTTATTTTGCATCAATTCTGCTAAAGCCTCCTTAGCTTCTTCAGTTCCTTCATTTGTTGCCTTCAAAATATACATTTATTTTAGTGGATGTTTGTATTGTTGGTAAATACATACATATGTAATTAAAAAAAGAACTTACTTGTTTTGCTGCTTCTAATAGGGCTTTTTTTTCCTCTCTATCAGCTTCAATAATTGTACTTATGTCTTTGCCACGGCCTTGATTTCCAGTAGGACTATCTTCAGGATCTTTGTATTCTTCCTAAAATCATAAAGATTATTCATTAAATGTTTCATTACAAGTTTTGTATAATACATATAATAAAACTAACCTTAATTGCAGAGCTCATTAGTTGATCATATTCCTTAAAATGGTAACTAATAGGAAGTTGTCTGCGCTCTCGAAGTCTGTAAATTTTATCATTTTCGGAATCGCTCGATGAGGATGATTCACTATCGGTAATTTCTTCACTTTCCTCTGATGATTTATCACTATTTTCTAAAACACATTTTAAAAATTTTGTATTATTTAAATTTTATTATGTAGCTTAAATAAGCCAGACAAATCTTACGAGATTCACTTTCGTTGGATTTTTCCTCAGATTCTTTTCGTGCGATTTCTCTTAGTTTTTCATCTTCAATTTCAACCTGCTTTAATATTTCTTCGTGCTCAATCATCTTAGATTCCAGGGCTGATATCAGATGTTTCTAAATTACAAAAATGATGATATTACATATGAATATGGATTTAAAACATTCAATAATTATAAATACTAACGTGATTGCATGGAGGACAAAACCATTCTCCTTCGGGTATTAGAAATAAAACAGGTTTTAAACAAGACGCATGCCAGCCAGCATCACAAGAATCGCAAAGAAGTATCCATTCAGGGTGATCACTTTTTTTACATCTCGTACAATCTCCATCTGTAGTTGTTTCATCATCTGAAGAGGCAAAAAATTTTTAGCAATTAGTGAATGAAACCTCGTTTTTACATTTCCCTGAAATTTACACTGTTTTTGGCAGGTTCAGAGTCCCGTCTATACAAATGCTCCCTGGTTTTTACATATTTTTTTTATGAAAATGAAACATTTCCCATGCAATGGTTTTGAAATGGTAGAAACCCTTTTTTTATTATGTGACAGCTAGTATTGACATTTTTTTTCCCGCCCAAATGTTTATTTATGAAATTATTTTATATGTATATTCATTTCAGTAAATTATTATGAAAACATAACTTAATTTAATACATGTGTATATAATATTACCTTTTTGCAAGGTACGTGCTCTTCGTGCGGGAGCTGCTTCTTGTTCTTCGATGTCAGATTCAGGAGAAAATTCATGATCAGATTTAAATACTAACACTTCCTCTTCTACTTCTGTAAAATAGTATTAATATAGTAAAAAAAATCCTTATGTTTTTATAATAATCTGTTATTTGTTCTACCATGATCATCCATGTCGTCTTCATCCGTATCTGATTCACTTGATCCGGTTGTTGTATTCCAGACAGTTGGGTGTTTGTGCCATTTATCTTTCATTTTTTTATCTTTTCCTTTTGTATCTTTAACAGAAATACCATCCGAGCTATGTTCTGAAGATGATTGCTTCCAATCTTTATCATTGGTTTTTTTAATACTCTACAAGTTCACAATTACATTACTTCATAAGGTTATTTAATGAATACATCATGGATGAGTTTATTTACTTTTGTATGTTTAGCTTTTAATTCACGTAAGGCCACTTCTTCTTGGAGTCTTCTTTCAGCTTCTTCCTTAATTTTTAATTGAGCTATTCTTCTTGATTGTCTAATTGGAGGATATTCAGGAGTTTCAGTAGAGTTTTCTGACTTTTTAGACTTTTTCCCTTTTCTCTTTCCTTTAAAGTAATTGTCAAAAGATTGTATAAACCATTTATGTATTATAGAATGAATTCTTCTATTGAAACTTACCCTTTGTTTTTTCTGCAACCTTGGGACTTGTTTTTTCAACAACCGGATTCTGTTCATCCTTTTTACCTATGTAACAAAATAGACACATAAAAAATTATTATTAATAAAATTAAGTATAAAATACCTTTTGTTTCCAACAGTTCATTTTCTTCTTCACTGGTCAGTTCAGTATATCGTTTTTGTACCTCAACTTTTTTCCTGAAATTGAAATGTGTTTTTAGAACATTAAAAAGAAGTGTAAAATATTCAAGCTGGACTTTTCTTATTTATATATATGTATACTACAAATAAAACTTTTGAAATATAAACAAACCTAATTGAAGATTGGCTAACTTTGGGTTTGGATTTAAACTTCTTATTTTTGAGAGAGTCAATATATTCTTCTTCAGATTGTGATTCTGTCCCCTCACGGGTGCGTTTTCGATTTTTTTTTGAAATATTGTCTATAGACGCCTTTTTTACTATAAGTTTATTTAATGGTTGTGATCTTGTATTGCGAGTAGATCTGACTTCAACAGATTCAGTTTTTTTTGTACTTTTTTTACTAATAGGAACTTTAGAACTTGATTCATCTGAATTATTTCCTTCGGATGATTCATTGCTATTCTGATCATCCTTGTTATAATTTTGAATTTCTAGATCTATCGGCCGCTTTGTAACCACAACATTACACACTTGCCTAGACATTTTTGCAATTAAATCTATTTTCTCTTGATCGATATCTTCACTTGAATGATCATTATCAAACAATTTTACGTCCATGTCAGATTTGATGTCATCATATTTAACTTTTTTTGTTTTAAGTTCACTTTCATCAATGGTTTCTGAAGAATTCATCTTTAGGTTTTGGTTACTGACACTTTTATCATCTACAGTGGAAATTAAACTTTTCCTTCTGGATTTGTGATCTTTAATCGCTGTATCACTACTTGTAATGCTTGTTAAAATATTTGTAGATACGTTTACATTTTCTTCCAGCTCTTTTTCAATGGACAATTTTGGTTTTTTTGAAATACATTTTTCATCTAAATTGGAAGTATCTGATTCAGATATTTCTACCAGTGTTTGATCTGCTTTATGCTTGTTTGAGTTTTTAGGAATAGGTGGAATAATTTCACTATCTTTTCCTTCAACAAGATTATTATCACTTTCATGTTGATCTAAGTGGGTTTTCAAAGAGTCCTTAATAATCAAATGTTTTTCAGTGGCTTCTACGGTATTCAAATTATTTTTTGGTGTAATTTCATTATCAGTCATCGCATCCTCTGCTGAAATGTTACTTTTATCAAAAGAAATTATATCAGTTTTAGATTCAACAGAAGATTTTAATGTGCTATCTCCAGAATGTGGAATATCTTTTATAACTTCATCAATACTACATTGATTAGTAAAATTGTTTTCTTCAGTCTTAGAATCAACATTTTCAGTGTCATCTATTTTATTTTCAATAACCTCAGGCTGATCATGACCAGCGGAAGTTTCTGATTCTATATTTCCAATAAATTTCTCTTCAACTGGGGAGTTTTTCCATGTATTCTTAATTTCAATACAAGACGTGCTAGAGTTCTCATCTTTTTCTGTGAATTTATCATCCGATGATTCCACAATATCAGACATTATTTTTGATTCTATATTAGTAAATATAGCAGTAGTGTTATTTTCCTCACTATTTATTTCCACATCTTTAATTTCTGATGTCTTAGAAGTAATTGGGTCCATCGAAAATGTTTTTATGTCACTTGTTGTTACATCATCGTTATTTTCAGGAGAAATGGCTTCACTTGGTAAAGAATTAGTTATTTCACCTTCATTCGAAGTTATTTTATCTAATTTATCAATTTGATTTATAACTAATGGATTATTGCTGTTTAATTCTTTTTTATTTTCAACATCAACATGTGAGACTTCAGCATCAGTCTTTAGTCTTGAATTATTATCTACAGAATTTTCTTGGACAATAGAACTAACAGGTGCTAATTTAGAAGATGGTATTTCACAATTATCAGAGTGATCCATACTTTTTGGGTCAAATTTTAGTTCAACGTGTACATCATCCTTTAAATTGCAGTGTAAATTTTCAGCCATATATGGAGAAGGACTAATAACATTATTTTCACAGGATAATGCTTCTTTTTGAATTTCTTTACTAGGGATATCAGGTAAAACTTCTTCATTTTCTTCGATCTTTCTACAATCTTTAGTACTGAGTATTTTTTCTGGGGATGATTCAACAATGTTCATTTCATTGCAAATTATTTGTTCTCTTACAATAACTTTGGCGTGGTGTGTTTCGATTGCTATTTCTGCATCATTTACTTTATCAGTAACTTCTGTGAAAGGCTTTAATTCAATTACTTTTTTATTAATATTTGCAGATGTTTTATCATTTTCAAGTAACTCCATAGTTTTTATTTCATTTGTAGGAGATTTTTTGTCTTCATTTATGTGTTTATCTTCATATGATTTAACATTTTGAATATCCGTGGACGATTGACTTTCGGTGTTACTTAATACTTTATCTTCAGATGTTAATTCTATTTTACTGTCACTTACTAGATTTGGACTGATTGTACTCTTTATCTCCAAGCTTTCGATAGTAGAATTGTTTGAAGTTTTTGATATTTTAGGTGACAATTTTAAACACCCTGGATGCCCGAAAAAAAACTTCGGCTTTTCTATCACAGGTGTTTTCTCTGAAGATGTCTCATCTCCTTTTTTCATACAATTTTGCACACCAACAACTTTATTGTCTCCGCCATCTTTCAAAAACTCACTTTTGCAACTTATCAGGCTACATTCATTTTCTTTTAAACTGATACTATCGATTGTATTTAGATTTTCCTTACAATTATTAACACTATTTAAATTCAATAATACTGCGGGATCAATATGTTCCGATTGCATTGATTCATTAACAAGAGATTCACTACTTTTACTAGAAATAGATTCAATAGTCCTTTTTGATTTATCATTATCACTGATCACAGAATTAGTTTTTGGGATATTTTGTAAAAATCTTTTGGTGACCGGCAAAGGAGCAGAAAATGAATTCTTAGCATCTAATTGGGAGTCACTTGCTACAGGTTTTTCACCTAATTCAGTTGTTGAAAGAGGTATTTCTATAGAACTTTCATCTCCATTTATAATTTTCGATTGATCGTTATTGGAGTTGAAATTTATAGTATCAGTTTGGTCGGTGATATTCTCTACAGCTGAAGATTGCTCTTCAAGATGTGACTCTTCACTATCAATTTTGAGTTCATTTGAAGGTTCTAATGGGATGACAGGATTTCCCATATAACATTCATTTCCTGATCCTTCACCGTATACAAACATAACATCTTCACAGATCTCTTCACTAAAAAATAGTTCAGGAATCGCATCACAATCAGCCCCATTTCCCTCTCCTTTGACTATTAAAACCTTTTCTTCAATAACATCATCAATTTTTGCTTTTTTTGTATTCTTTTTATTTTCTTTTAACTTTTTCTTTTTAGTGGGTATACTGTCTTCATTTACTATTTGGTGTTTTTCTTCTGTATCATCTGGATTGATTTTTTTTATTGAATCACTCTTACTATCAGAAGATTTTTCAGATATGTTATTTGAATCTGACGCCTGATGGATTAAAAAAGACAATTTAGGTTTATGACATAATACATAAAAAATAATAAAAACACACCTTAGAATTGGATCTGTCTTCGTCTATTTGAAGAGGTACACTTTCTAAACTGTTAGAATCCTCATTCAAGGTAGTCTCGGAAGATAAATCAATTGATTCTTTTCCAGATTTAAGGGAGGTTATTACATTTTGTACACCTTCTCTATCGCTAAAAATTTAAAATAAATAATTTGTAAAAAAATTATAAAAGGCGTTGTGCATATGTCATCAGCATAATTCTGGGTAAATCCAAAACGATAAAATTATGACAAATTCAATATTACCTAGCTATTAATTTCAGCGTCTCTTCGTCTTGATCTTCTTGATAGAGAGCAATATTGGCTCTGTGATCTATCTGTAGCCAATAACATTTCCCGTTGACATCTCTGCCGATTGGCTTAAGACGGAGATCTTGAGCTTCCATTTTATTGACTGCCAGTTTGAATTTTGCATCGCATGTAAATTGACATTCTAACAAAGTCTACGGTGATAAAAAATATTTAGCCCTAGTAAAATTATTACATTTAAATGGAAAATACCTTAAGTACGTTTAGTTTAATACGGGTACTGGAATTTTGATACCCGAAGCGCTCTAATTCCCAGGCAGTCTGTTGAAGACCGTTCAGTGTACAAAATTTGATTAGACATTTTTCCCATTTTTGAGGACGAAAATTTCTAATAGCCCGTCTTAACAATTTACTGTGTAATTCTATAATCTGTGGATGAACTGAAAAGCAAATATAATGTTATTATAAAATTAATATCATTCGAATATTAATGAATGGTTGATTTCAATGTCGAGATTATAATTCAATTTTAGTAATATAAAGATATTCCTCACAATCAAAAACATTTAATACGTAAATAGGAAACAATCATATTACACCAAGCGGAAAAACAGAGTTTGCCTTGAAAAGGTTCGATAACAACAAACCACTTGGTGTAGAGTTATAATACTAGAGAATGCAGGTGTAAAAAGTAAGTATAAAACAGAATAGTTGTAAGGAGTGATTGATGTTGTAAGCAGTAAGCAGTAAGCAGTAACCAGTATTACAGACCTTCTCCGTGATGGCGCAGCATGTCAGCAAGACCAGCACTGGTCAGGTCGGCCGGCAGCCACTGTTGCTGCTTGAACAGACACAGGAAGGACGAGATGACGGCCACCTCGGCCACCTCCACGCTGTGAGGCTCCTTCCTGAGGCCTCGTCTGTCACGACTGTCACGGCTGTCACTGCTGTCATTGCCGTCATTAGAGTCAGTAGTGTCATTAGTGTCATTACTGTCAATAGTGTCCTGTCCGTCACGGTCATGGTGGTGCTGGTCCCCGCGCCTGCTGGAGATCATGATCGTCCCTCAGTGACCGCGACCGGGGACGCGGTACTTGACACACAAACAAGAAGCCATCACCTTTCGCCGGACGGTGTTGCCATCGTCCAACACTCTCGCGCATTTTAAATAACATTTTCACAACGCTTTTCCAACGAAAATTTCTTTCAATGAGTCATGTTCGAAAATTCGAATATATTTCATGGTCGTTTCAAGCCTTTTATCTTTTTTTGCATTTCACCGACAAATATTAATTTTTGAACCTTGGTTGACAAAAAATAATTATGGCATTTATCTCTGAAAGTATGATATCATCTCTCGGGATCTAAATAATAATGGTTGCTTAATGCTAGCACATTAATGAATTGGAAATATATTATTATTTATCATTATTATTTAAAAAAATGAATTGTTTGATGATGGCAAGTATGAATTGTCAGTAGATATTGTGAAGTATAGTGAGTAAAGATGCAGGAAGAGAGGCCCCGTCATGGGCTGAAATTGTACTTGGACCATCTGTGGTCACCGCGAGGACCCAAAAGAACGGCCGATGCATCGCAAACTCTGGCCCTATTGCCTCTCTCTCTTAGGTTTTCATTCGCCTCCTCTTCTCACTATTTTGCTCGGAAAACTCGGCGTCCATTTAAAAAGAAGATCAATATAATTTCAATTACTTACTTAAACATTATCGTTAACTTAAACATTATCGTATAAAAATACTATATTAGAATTCGCGAAATCAATTTAAATATAAATACAGTTCTTTCTCTCGTTTTTTATGATTTTACGTCATTAAAAAACTGTGAAAACGGTTTTTTTTCTCACACTGACGACTATTCAATACTCAGTGGAATAAAAAACCTTTGGATCAAAAAATAATAAATCGTCATCGGTCTACCTAAAAATGTATAGTTAACTGTATTATTGTGATATGTTAATTTACTATACTGATTTAGTAAATCCTGACATCTTTATCAATAATATTATTTTTAAATAACATTATTAAAGTATTCATTTTTTACAGATACATAATATACTATTGCAAATTGAGGTTTCTTCGAAAAAAACCGATTATGGATTTTTTAAAAATGAAAACATCCAAGCAAATTTACGGTTTGTTGTTAAATGACCAATTTTGTAAATGAAATTATAATTTTATTTATTTTACACATTTCATTCATAGTTTATAAACTATTGGTCATTTGTTTATTTGCATTTACTGTGATTAACTGGAATGCTTATTAAATCATACAATTTATTACATTTTCTACATTATCGTTTCTTTTTTTGTATTACAAGTAAATAATTTTTATTATTTGTATATTTTCATTCCATTTTTATGTGTTTTTTTTAATTTTTTTCCCGTATTAATAGTTGATACACAAGCTTTATTATATATTTAAGTAATATTAACATTCTTTAATTCTTTTAACATTAAATTAATTCTTGAAATAGAATATAGATGATAAATTGAAATAATCTTGACTCTGAAAGAACCAACAAGAACACGTTTCAAAACATCAATTAACAGGAAATATTCTAATTATAAGTTCTTCTTGGCTTCATTTGCTAACTCAATAAATTGAAAAAAAGAACATCTCAAAATATTGATCCAAAGTATCAAATCTGGCCCAAGTTCATTGGTAGAGTGTTTTTTTTTTATTCTCGATTATTTCAATTTAATACTCATTTATAATTAATCTCTTATTAATTCAGATCATGTTTTGCTGAATTCACGTCTTATTTTAGCAATATAATTAAACATAAGTGATTAAAGTTCAAGATAATGTTTTATGCATTTTCTGATATGATTGTATATAATGTTGAAGCTTACATTGCATTGCTACAATTGCATTACGATTCGTTAAATAACATTTGCAATAAAAAAAAAAAAATTCTACCTCTCCTCTAATGTCACTTTTTTGTGAAATACATATTTTATTAATATTTTAGATTGCTTATCTTTCAAACTACACTTATAAATCTGTATATGTATGTATACAAAAGGTACAACTGTGCTGTAATTGAGTTGTTAATAATAAATATCCAAATTAATGTTATTTTTCACTTTTAACTACACTTGTATCATCAACAATGCATGATTCTTGTGTGTTTTACAATCCAATTACTTTTAAAATTGATACTCTACCTGAATCTTCAACCTTTAGTTTTAATTTATTTTTCCTTTTAGGTTGTCCTATTGGCGGAATTGGAACAGGATCTATTGGGCGTGGATTTAAAGGAGAATTTTGCAGATTCAGTCTACAACCTGGAATATACAATTATGATGTGATACCTGAAAATCAATTTATTATCAACATAAGAAATGAAAACAATGAAACAATTTATCAAAGTGTTCTCTCTGCTTATACGTAAGTAGCAATGTTTTTTTTAATTGTCAGATTTAAATGTAATACCAAAAACATATTTTAGTAAACCAAAAAATGCGCCAACTTCCTGGGAATGGAAATTGAATGGTGGTGATTGTGAATATATAGCACTCTATCCACGTGCATGGACATTTTACGATTTTAATAAATATGGAATAGAACTGTCTTGTCGACAAATTTCACCTATTATCCCTAACAACTATAAGGTACTCGACTTATCAAAATTAATTTTTAACAAAACGTCTGCTAATAATTATATTTTATTCTAGGATAGCAGTTTGCCCTGTGCAGTTTTTGTTTGGAATATTAAAAACACATCATCATCCACAAGAACTGTTAGCATTACTTTTACTTTTAAAAAAATTCAATTTAATCACAATGATAAAAACAATAACAGTTCAGTTACTTTTTATTTATTTCAATAATGAAATGTTGAGGAGTTTAATAATGTGGTTTGATTTATTGCAGCATTGATTAATTTCGAACGATATTGTGATAATACAACTTGTGGCATTACTTTGGAACAAAACATTAAAAATATGCCATGTGCCTTAACTATAGCCAAAATAAAAAATGGAAATGATGTAATTACAGAAGGATTTTGCAAATTTAACACCAAAAAAGCTGCTTCCCACCTTTGGAACTGTTTGCAATCCAAAGGAAAAGTCATGCCTGGTGAAATTCCCGAAAGCAAAAGTCCCGGTAAAATGACATACCAACCATGAAAATAAGAGTTTGGGTGTAAATATATTTTTTTTATTTATCTTGTAGCTAATGCAATAGCATTAACTAGTCTTGCTGTAATTGAGTCGGGGAAAAAAGACATATTTGAGTTTTGTCTTGTATGGGACATGCCCACCGTCCATTTTAGAAATAATACTAAAAAATATAATAGGTTTCTCCAGTTTATATATAAATATATAATATGCAATTCTTTTTTTTTACTCTGGATTTACACCTTTTTAGATATTATACTAAATTCTTTGGAAATGAATGTATATCCGGTCCAAGTATAGCTTCGTATGCATTAGCTTCATATAGAAACTGGGAATCTGATATTGCTGAATGGCAAAATCCTATTTTAGAAAATGAGTGAGTGATTCATTCATATATTCAATTGCATTTTTAAATAAATATTTTCACTATATTATATTCTCAAATAGATCTCTACCAGATTGGTATAAAAGTGCAATAATGAATGAGCTATATTATATATCTGATGGCGGAACTGTTTGGTTTGATGGAGCTGATCTATACCCTAAAGATGATCCCAGGTATTTATTATTCTATTACCAAATTCCTTTGTCATTATTTTTTTATTAATAAAATTTCAATTCAAGGCATACCTATGGAATTTTCGGATATTTAGAAGGGCATGAATATAGAATGTATAATACTTATGATGTTCATTTTTATGCATCCTTTGCACTCATTCAATTGTGGCCACGTTTACAAGTACCTACATTATTGCTCAAATATTATTTGTTTTATTATTATTGAAAAATATAATATTTTTAGGTCTCTTTGCAATATCAATTTAATGAAACCGTTTGTAAAGAATCAGAATCCACTCGAAAACATTTATACTGTGGTACAAACTCAAAGCGAAAAACTGGAAATTCTATCCCTCATGATTTGGGAGATCCTGGTTTGTAATAATTATGCACCATATTTTTTTTACATACATTTTTATTAATAATAAAATTTGTAGAAGAAGAACCTTTTGAACATATAAATGCATATAATATTCATGATGTCTCAGAATGGAGAGATTTAAATTTAAAATTTATATTACAAGTGTATCGTGACTATAATATCCTAAAAAAGAAATTTCCGCAAATGGTCAATAAAAATGTTTCTGAGAGATATGAGTCTTTAGAATATATTGATGAATTTTCTGATACCGAGGAGGATTTATACGTGCGTTCTACTAATCAATGTTTGAGTAATAAACAGGACACTGCAAAACATATAAAAACCCAGTTGCCTAGTCTAATACTGAAACAGTCTAATGGAGTTGGTCGAAAACCAAGAGAGAAACATGTCAGTATAAGTAGTAATGATGAAATGCCAATGAATAAAATTCACAGCTATACGAGGCAAAGTTCTAGTGGAAAACCGTTTTCCTTTCATTCACAAATATCTCAATGCAGTGAAAATCTAATTGATACGATAATCTTAGAGGATGTGGTGAATAGTGAAAAGTTTCTTAAAGACATGTATCCTTCTTGTCGATCACTCGTAAATAGAATTTTAACATGGGACAGAGATGGTGATGGCCTTATTGAAAATACTGGAACCCCAGATCAAACTTTTGATGCTTGGGTCATGACAGGTCCCAGGTGTGATTTTTTTTTATTCATTTATATTAACAATTAATGGGTTATTAATATATTTTTTTTACATGTACAGTGCTTATTGTGGTGGTTTATGGCTAGCTTCATTACAATGCTTATTAACCATGGCCACTATTCAAGATCTTCAAGACGATGTTATGTTTTTCTCAAAGCTGCTGGCTAAAGCAAAACTATCATTTGAAGAGAGACTTTGGAATGGAAAATACTATAATTTTGATGCTACCCACAAAGTCATAATGGCCGACCAACTTTGTGGACATTGGTACCTCAGAGCCTGCGGATTCCAATATCAAGTGTTTCCCAAAGAACATGTGCAATCTACATTGAAAATGATCTATGAAAATAATGTGTTGAAATTTGGAAATGGTTTATTTGGAGCTGTAAATGGTTATATACCGTCTTTCTATGATAAAGAAGGGCATGTGGATAATTCTTCAATACAAAGTGTAGAATCGTGGGTCGGTGTAACTTACGGCTTGGCCTCTTTGATGCTGTATGAAGATATGACAGAACAAGCATTCAAAACAGCCGGAGGTCTAAATCAAACCCTCATTCATGAAATGGGCATGGCTTTTGAAACGCCTGAAGCAGTTTATAATAATTACCAATATCGATCCATAGGCTATATGAGAGCATTATCCATTTGGGCTATTCAGTTAGCTGTTGAATCAAAGTCACTTTTAAATATGTGATCTATAATTATGAAAAGCAATAACATTGTTTACAAATATCTCAATTACGTTGTACTAAGCTGATTGCTGATACAATCTCTTAAATTCTGTAAATCATAAATTGTAATGGATTAATTCATTATGTAATATGATTTATTCGAAAATTATGACTGATTTTTCTTCTCAGCATTTTAATGTATTCTGTGCAATAATCCTCAATTGAAAAATGTTCCATTTTTTTATACAATCAATTTGAATATACATACATATGTAGGCCATGACCCACGAACACTTCAGTGACCTAAAAGAATTATAGAATTAATGTTCCAGCCTAAATATAAAGCTATATACAATAATATTCTTATAGTTATCCACCATTAATTGTATGTATGTACCCATAAATATTAAGGTAAATTTTCTCTACTTAAAGTAACCATGTGTGTATAAATATCAAAATTTAAAAAGGCATCTAAAAATATTACTTTAAGTAACAGTGATTATTTTTTCTAAATGCTAGTAAATGTGTAAATATTTTATTTGTGTTTTTTACAACTGCTCTTGATTGTTGAATGAAATTCTTTAAAAAAAATCAATAGCTGATACGATTTGTGCCTTACTGTTAAGAATACAGCAATCAAATTTTTAATAAGCACAGGTTTTATTATTATTTTCAGAATATCAACCTGTTGTTAAACAAATTGTGCCTTGCAAATGATCTGTAGTTTCAAAATCTTTAATTTATCTGTGATTATTTTAGTTACGGTAAGTCAATTTTTTTATTGCAAAAAACTGATTTACGTAAAAAGTATACATACATATATCCATTCCTAAATTTTTCTTCTTTCTTATATTTATTCATTGTGAAATAATTTACAGGTATGTGATGTTATTTATTAAAGACCATCATGCCAAAGAATCGTTTTGACTGTTGTGATATAAATAGTCCAAGTTAATTAAGCTGTTTTTTATTAATACATATTGATTACATCGCAGGTGTTATTGTTTCAGAAGTTTTTTTATTGTTTTTTTTTAAATTGGTCACAAAAATTAAATACATATGTTTAATTATATACTAATCATAAGTCTTCTCACCTTCATTCATTTTGTTATATGTATAAATAAATAACTATGTACAATATTGTTAATGTAATGGTTTTTGAATAAAGTCGATCAATTAAATTTAGTGTTTATTAATTATGAAATACATTTATTTTTTCAAAATTCAGTCTTTTGAATTGAAATTATTTGTATCAGATATAAATATATTATGTATATATGAGTCTATATACAAAGTAAGTTCAGTCTAATAAATACAAGGGTCTTTTCTTAGAAACTATGTACACTATTTATAGTAAAAATATATTTGGTTTTTTTTATCTAGCTGGTGAAACATTCATGTATTGGTGATCATTTGATTGGTAAGTTATGCATCGTGGTAAGGAAGAGTTGTTCCCCGCAGATATATTCATTTCTAGATTGGAGTTCTCTTGACCCGAAGGCACATCCTTTTCACTTATGGTGTCCATTGCATAATGAGGTTTGTTCATGTATTCTTGTCTCACTTGACTGGCATTTGGAATAGCTGGAAGTGGATCTGTTTTTACATGAAAAGTTCTCATACTGGTTGGAGTTGTGCAAGGACGCGGTGGTGGTGGAATCAGATAATCTTCCAAGTGAAATCTTTCAGGGACAACTTCATGTTTGTTTGAAAATCTTTGGTGCTGCAGTCCACCAGCTTCGCTACCCAGCTGCAAATGAATTGTATGTACGGTTTTTCTTAAATGTTAAATATAAATTATACAAATATTAAATAACAAACCTCATTATCGGATATTGTACCACTGTCTCCCAAACTAGCACCACTTGCTGTACTCAATCGACCTGATGAAGAGCCTAATAATACAAATATAGTACACATTATCCACTTGATTATTATTTTTCTAAATAAAATATAAAAATAACTTACTTGAAACACTGTGCAAACTTAGTCCACTATTGGGTCTTTGTCCATTTTGTTTGATATCTGAAGTGCCAGGCTTCATACCTGTGATTTTAAAAAGTGTAATAGAATCATATTCTTTAATAATTAAATTTGTAATATTTTAATACCTTTGGATTTTCCCTTGGAGAAGATTTTTCGAACTCTTTCAAATGGAGTTGGGCGTTTCATTTCTTCTTTGATGCGTTTTTGTAGCTTGTCGTATTCTACTCTCATCTTGTTCAACTGCTCTTCTTTTTCCTTTAGTGACTGCTGCGTCTCATTTCTATTCCTCCAGTCCAATACTAATTTTTCTACTTCAGATATGGTGAACACATTATTCTTGAAATCATTAATAATTTCAGCCAGCTCGTCTTGTCCGGTGGGTGTCGTCGCCGATAAATCATGCGAGTGCTTTCCTTTTGTAGAGATAGTGATTTTAAAAGTTTCTTTAGAGTCGAAAAATTCCTGGTGCAGGGGAGATGGGATGGGTTTGTCTGATAATGGCGTATTCAAGTCAAAGTTACTTTTATTTGAAATATTGGAGAGATCTATCATCTGGGGTCGATTGGGTGTAGTATTTTCCACTTTCCTGTTTGACGGCTGTATTAGATAATCATGTTCTATTGCTCTTTGGACGTTGTTTTGTGATGTAAACGAATGGAATGAGGATGTCATTGAATTAACGTCATTTTCATATAACCATTCGCTTGTTGAGAACTTTGGAGATGCTGGAGTCTTCGGACTATCGGGAGTTTTTAGACCTCTCAGTTGTACATGTCTGGACTCTAGATTTTGTATGCATTCGTCACTGAATGGATCCGATTTAATACTATCGGGACTATTGATAGCTAAAGAAGTCGGTTTCACCATTTGATTGTTTTTCACCCAAAGATTAGTGCTGTCGACGTTTATCATTTTAATTTGATTACTAGTCGACTGTGTTTCTGGAGGATCTTCACTCATGTTTTTCAAATAATAATACATGTTTGTGAATTCATTCATTTGCTAAAATACATATAAAAACAGCAATAATATATGAAATGTATATAAAAATAATAATCGTATTTTAGTGAATCATACCATAAATCCACGAAGATTTGATGAGAGATTGGGAAATCCATGAGCCTGAGCCAAATCAGCTGGGGTTAAGTGTCTAATATTTTTCATATCGCAAGCAACTTCTCCTCCAGGACACTCCAATAATTGCCAACACAATCTTTCCAATCCAAATCTGGCAGCAAAATGCAATAAAGTAGGGTATTCATCAAAACCTATAAATATATGTTTATTAGTTTATAGAAATTATTGTACCTATGTCTCATAATAAAATCATCAATAACTCACTCTGCATTGCAGTTTTGCTGTTAGGATTATATGAAGCAGAAGACAGCAAATTGAAATGCGCTGGAATATTTCTTTGAAATGCTGCCAGCATCCAATTATCCAATTGATCTCTGTCTGTTGTTTTGAATCCCAAGGTCTATAAAACGAATTTATTATAGTTGAAATTAATATATAATTAGGTTAATTAATTAAGCAGCTGGGTGGAATGAGGGCCTACACTATCCATTTTCAGGATTAAATCAAACTTTTCCCTTCATATTTTTGCAAAAAAAAATTTTAACAAGGGGGCGGAAATCTTGGACTTTATACCGGGTGACCTCCGCTACGTTCCTAGTAACAGGTAAATGTCGATAAAAGGATATTTTTTGGATAGTATTCAAAACATTTTTACCCATTTCCCGCTATCCACCCTTATTACACCCTCCACCTCAATTATTTTCATACCTGACACATGAATTCCAAGGGATTATCACTGGCTCTCAATATTTGATCCAATTCCCTGAGGCGGCTTTCACATTTTATTTGCCTGCTTCCACAGGGAACTCCGTTCTTCTCTATTTTAATCCACACCAACATCGAAACTTCCAAGCAGCAATCTGATAGATAAAGATCATTTAATAACAACTGTAGTAAAAACTAACACACTCGATAAATTTACCTGGAACATCAAATTGAAGAGTGTATGGATTCCTTTCTTTGAACGATGTTATTTGTAAAAGCTCCCCTTTTTTATCGACGGTTATTTTTATCGAATCATTACTCGAAATCGGTTCATTGAGAAGTGCAATCACACGGTTTTGACCCTAAATGTTATAACCATACTGTATTAGTTGCACTTTCAGATTATTTATCAATATAGTAACTTACCGGTTTGATTTTCTTTGGTATTATGGAAAAACTAGCCTTCTCTGTTGGTGGCTTAAATCTCTTACTCAGCATGTCGATTGCAGCACTGAGGAAATTATCTACAAATACATTATCCTGTTCCTTTGCCTCCATTCTCTTCCATCGATCATAAGATGGAAATGCTACAATAAATATATACGCTTATAGAATCGAGCTATAGTATTTATTAAAAATACTTAAATATTTTATTGCTTACCTTTTCTATGCACTTCCATCAAGGATTCATCAGTTACTCCGAGGAGCATTGCGAGGACTTTGTCTTGTTGGAATATCTTCATAATCTGGAGTGACTTCTCTGATAATTCTTCGACATGCATTAAGAACTTTGGACACATAATTAACAGTTGAAGTTTAGCACTAGATACCTTCTTGATTTTTGCATTTGTGTCCTCAGATTCCTCAGTGAGATCTTCCAAGTTCATTGAAAAAACCCTATCAAAAATTATACTTTGACTATACTAAATAAAATATAACAGGATTGCCTCTTAAATATACATAATTACATTAGAGGATAGTATGTATGATTGATTTTTTATTGATCCGACTTTAAATTAAGTTTGATGAATAAGAAGAATCTTAAGTATTTGGCCGTGTTGAAAGATCAATTGAGCAAAGTAAATATTTAACTCGGTCATTGGTCATATTGAACTCACTTATAATGTTGTCTGGCTCGCTGTGACATCAATTTGTTGAAACAGGATATCAAATAATCGGACCATAGTTTAGCTTCAGGTGAAGCACTGCACAGGACCAGCATTATAGTCTCCATTTCTGAAACAATAATATATTCTAAGCTTAACAAAATAATACACATGAACATTTTTAAAATAATGCATTTCACCACAAAACAAACTGCACAACCGAATATGACATTTTACAAGATCGCCGCGTAAATCATGATGTTATTTTTTACAATAAGTCGAAAAGTAAATCCTTTCTTTGTGATCTCACATGTGGCAAACGGAGAGTCAATATTTCATATGTTTGATTCTTGAATTTCCCCGAACTTCTTCAGTCTCTCAACACATGTTCTGCTCGGGCGAAACATTTTATACGAAGTCATTAATTTATTAAATTTAGTACCGATAAAATATTTCATTTGATCGAATACGCTTGATTTATTAGTAGGTACTCAGCCGAACAAGGTCTAATATATTTACGATATGGTTTGTTTATTGAATGATAATTGAATATATTATGTATGTACCTACTGATATCGCATTCGGAAGGAGTATTACAGTATGCTGTTATTATTATATTATCAATGTTTTATATTGAACACAATACATATGAGACATATTTACAAACTATTACAACCTAATTTTTCATAAATAAAAGAATAAATCATAAATGCATTGACTGAAAAATACCACGGTTTATGTTCCCAATATTACTAGGAATATTTAAATGACTAGAGCTAAAATAAATAAATGTTCTATTAATCTTTATTTCATTACTGTAGTTATTCGAAAATAACAAAGTCTAGTCGAGTTTATAAGGAAGATCATAGATTGAATAAGCCAGGTGAAGTTCAAATCAAATTTTCCCATACAATTCCATACAAACTGCCATTAATCCGTTCCAGCCCCACAAAAAGTCCTGACAAACAAAATTTTTAACGTATCACGTGTTTTTGAATTTAAAAATGTATTTATAAATGACAAATATTTATTGTACAAAACAGAAACGATAATATAAAGAAATATATTAGATTTATAAAGTGTTATTTTGTTTTAATTTTCGTCACTGCTTTTCTCTTTCCATGGTCTTTGCATTTTTCGCTAAACTTTTCTCGCCCTCACGTGTAGGCTGTTTAGAAAAAAATATTCCAGACCCATAGATTTCTCAAACCGATTGCTCATATCTCGAAGCGAAAAATCGTACTATCAATACTCGTATGTCGAGGTACCACTGCAAGAGACTTCTAGTTTATAATTGAATCGTTATACTGAAGATATTATTTATTTATTTATGAAAATCTCTGATATTTACTACATACATATTTATTATTCTGTACGTGGTGAAGATTTAAAGTACAATGGCGAAATAAGTGTTAATCTTTTTCCTTTCCTGTCACAAAAATTATGATGCATGGTGAAAAACGTCATTAGCTCCACACGATGTATTGTTTTTTGATATATGGCCAATAGAAGTGAGTATATATTTGAAATTAGAGGCACGTGCTGTCGATGCGATACAAACACAAAGTGATGGTACAAGTCAATGCACCTAACCCTCAACAATCATTATATTTTATTATGTATGCTCGTGCATAATGTATGGAGATTGATTGATCTGTTCAAAACGAGCGTCCGACATATGCTTATCTGGTGAGCATGTCCGCGTTGACATCTTGAATTGTATGCACAATGTTCACGTGCAACTCGTTAAATTAAAAGTGCGGACGGGGAAAAAGCTGTACAGGAAGCTTCCGAGACGATGTTTCATCAGAGGTGCGATCTCATTCATATAATAAACAAGTACTTTCGTAAGAAGGAATCTGCTTTGCATCCTCACGTGAAAGGTGTTTGTTTGCTTTAACCCACAGGAAGCCACGTGCTCAGTTATATTTCCAGACCAGGAAGGTAAACATCCGATACATTTCCAACTGCCTTCTCTACCCGGGGCATTGGCCATTTGACAAATTATTTCAATCAATCCACTCAACCTATTTTGGAATCAGAATACCGATAAACCAACTAAAATTTACTAGAGCAAAATTATTTCAGTAGTGAATTGTATAGATAATTCGCGACCAATTGAATATAATATATAAGAACTAGGGTAATTTTAATTGAAATTTTCAATTTATTAATGTTTTTTTATGTGCTGCCTGGTTTTTTAATAGGACGTTTATCTTTGAGTTTTGATTTCATTTTTGCTTTAAAGTGTTTTTTTTTAGAAGAATTTTTTTATTTTAAAAATGAAGTATAAAAATGTGGAATTGTTATGCATTATCAAATTATATAAGAATAATTGGATGGGTGACTAACTTGTCTTAGCTTATTTAAAAGAGAACGTTAGATATACATATATTAATAGTCAAATTAAAAATTGAATATACATACAATAAGAATAATTGGATGGGTGACTAACTTCTCTAAAAAGTATTGTACCACAAGAATGTCAGTAAAGTTTAACTTATTTGTAATGATTTTTAAATGAAAACTTATTTAAGACATATATTTTAATAGTCAAATTACAATAATAGCTAATAATAATATGGTATATTAATAAAAAATATGTACATTTAATGAAGCACAAACTTAATTACAGATTATATTTGCATCAAAGTACAAATTTTGATTTAATAATATATTATAATATATGTACTTAATTTCTTATCATCTCGTAAACTGTCGAGAAATGTTTCTACAAGTATCTAGCAAAATTATTAAGTACCGATAATTTACGTTGTAAGAGTAACTTAAGATATGCAGCGAACGGCTCTGATTGATTACATCATTAAAATTAATCATGTTTAGTATTTCACTTACCATTTGCTAGTAAATTATAAAATATAAAATAAATATTCTTTTAATAATTCCAATAGTGAATCTATTAATAAAACGTCTTGCGGAGCTTTAACATAATTAATTAAATTGTAGATCATGCTGTAAATCTGTGTTGCCATTGTGGGAAAAGCGCGCATCCTCGCAAGGCATCTACGCTCATCCACATGGAAAATACATAAAAACCATTCACTTTTTGACTGTCGATTATAATACGAGGAGACATAACAGTGTTTATATATAGAATTAGGATGTTTGGCAGTGTGTTGTTGTCCGAAGATGGAAGGAAGGTGTTTCGCGACAGTGATGGTACGTGATTGTGTATTGAATGACTTGCATCGTACATAGTCTTCAGTCCTTTTAAATATACCCGATATCCGGTCAACTCAGTCAACACACATTTTCAATATAATAATTATATCAATACTACTTCACATCCTAACACTCTTTGCCACATTGCCTTTACAACGATGACTCTTTGTCCTGGGATAACAGTACTGTGTCCTCGCTCACTGGAAACTCAATTAAACTTAAACAGTAAATAGTATATTTTACTTTTATCGATCACGACATTATTAATATATATTTGCAGATTTCTACATTGTGAATATGTAAATTTTTATTTTAAAAGCCACGAGGAGCGAAATTGAATATATGAATATTATATAAAATTTATCACCTATAACTTTTAAATGAATTTATATATGTAATTGCTAATTAATCACCTTAATATGTACAATCCAGTATGTGCTATTTGTTCATTTTGTATTAAATTTAATTATAAAATACAATTATTGAAACTGCATTTAGAATTTCATTACTCAATAAAGATTTTAAGCTCACATTGATCTTCAAAATTTTTAATAGACTAAACTAATAATGATAACAAACGAATATGAATCCAAACACAAACATGTTATGATATCGATTATCCTTTTGAGTATATTTAATAACTTTTGAAAATAGCTGTAATGGGTACTTTTTCATTCAAAGTACATATTATTCATATTTAGACGGTTTGAATTTTCGTATTGTTTTATCTAGGGTGTGGATTTTTTATCTGTTAGAACATTTTAAAGGGAGATAGAGTAGTGCCGAAATACTAAAAAAATAATATTCTTTTAACATTTTAATTATGAACCAATATATTCCCTTAATTATTCTCACTGATTAATGATATACTTATCAATTGTTAAGGGTGCGATAATATATCAGAAACATTGTTGTTTAAACATTATATGAACCATATTGAATTTCAGAAGATATGTTTTCATTAAGATATAAATGAAAGTGCTATCTTGTATGGGGTTCTTAAGCAAATATTTATACAAATTCCCCATGGCCAATTAAGTGTTGGAGTATCATAAATGTTAAGGATAAACAATGAGAGTCGTTATGATGAACATTCTCATACATATACGGCATTGCAATTCTAATTTGAGTGAATCATCTTCTCTCGCTCTTGGCGCCGACTCTTTTTTACACTTCCTGTTGAAAGTTTCTAGTTTTATATATTTTAAAATTTCAATACAAATGTCATTGTCTTCATATTGAAACGATATGTATGGGTGGCTTGCGATAAACATAAAGTGATTGACATGAGCGTAATGTGTACATTTTATGTACACATTAATAATAAATTGCTTGATTTTAATGTATTCTCTTTAGACAGTAGATTGTATACAGCATAAGCTACAAATAATTCAATTCATATCAGTATGTTTTGTCTGATAACGTGGCTTGTTGGAAATATGTAACTATCAGTTAATTTAACCAACGATAAATCCGAAATAATTATATAAAATTTCGCTAAAATAGAGAGCAAAGCATTCTAGTATAGAAAAATATTTAAATTTACTTCTCATCAAGAGTTTTACAAGACAATTATAATTATATGGATGGAAATGTATTTGTATAGTATGAATAAATTTCCGAAGAAAGTTTTTATGGAGATTATTATTATTATTATGTTTCCTCAATTTTATGTGAATGAAAAATATTAATCTAAATATAACACAATTATCACGGAAAATCGGTGAAATGCATAATATTTTTTTACGTACTCATATATTATAATTTTTATTTATTTATCTAATATATATATATATATATATATATATATATATATATATATATATATATATATATATATATATATATATTAATCATAAAAGGAAAGCATGAACCATCATCACCTTGCCATTACACGAAAAACCTAATGCAGTTCGGCAATGATGGTCATTTGTCAGTATTATAGAAAAAAGGTGAGAAAAATCAAGAAACAGAAATATATAAGAAATGCAACAAAAAATATAACATATTATAAAAAATATAGAGAACATCATGATTGCTTTAAGTTAAGGAATTCTTTCATACTTCTCATGAACATGCACAGTAGGGCATGACAATTAATATCACTTATTTTAATATAAAAACCGCCTTTTCAAGCCTCCTTAATAGACAAATAATTTGGGTTATTCATATTAGAACATACATTAATTTAATTCATCGATTATATATTTAGAGGAAAAGCGTCACGGTGGTGTTGGGAAACAAATGTTGGAATATTTTCTTTTAATATATTCGCGTGGAATTGTATCGAAATATAGAGATGTAGACTTCTCCGATGTTTCTTTTATATTTTATTTTAATATTCGTACCTTTATTATCCATTGTGGCTGCACTGCAAGAGACGTCTTCCGGCTTCGTATCCTGGCAGAACAGTGAGTAGACAACGGACATATTGGACGGAACATACAGTGGCGGGGGTACCGAAATTAACCCGTTAAATATGCAATTTTAATATTACAGGCAAAATAAATTTATCACAAATAAAATTAAATATTAACACAATAAATAAATATTTAACCATCGCCCAGCAGTTTATGGAATCGCAAAGTTTTATTCATATACATAGAATTTCTAGCCACATCGTTGTAGTCATTTAGTTAGGTTATAAAATAATCTTATCTTTTTTTAAATTATTATTAAGAGAAAACCATCTGGAATACCAGAGAACCTACAACTCTCATGGAGCTTTTTGTCTTGGTTTTTTTAGACACAACAACGTGTTAATTGTCTGTCGGTGATCTTAACTATTACTAGTTACACAGGTCACCGATAGAGCGTCTCTGCCCGACTTTATTATTATGCTTGAAATTATGTTTCCTAGAATAAATGAACGGAAAATCACATGCGCTTCTTGATTTCAGTGACCATATTATATTAATATTAATATATATTATATATATTAATATTATTTTGAGA
The DNA here is from genome assembly GCA_022606485.1 of Agraylea sexmaculata. Taxonomy (NCBI): domain Eukaryota; kingdom Metazoa; phylum Arthropoda; class Insecta; order Trichoptera; family Hydroptilidae; genus Agraylea; species Agraylea sexmaculata. Next base: position 5,353 of record JAGTTH010005657.1, on the reverse strand, counting down.
GGGTTTTTTCAAATATGTTTTTTTAGACACAACAACGTGTTAATTCATTGTCTGTCGGTGATCTTAACTATTACTATTTACACAGATTACCGACCACACTCGCAAATGTTTATTTATTTATTTTTAGAAAGGATCTATTTGAGAGGGTTTTTTACACACAACAACGTGTTAATTGTCTGTTGGTGATCTTAAATATTACTAGTTACACGTGTCACCGACTGCCCGACTTAATGATCCCCTCAGTATTTACATTACAATCCAGGGAATCATAGTAAATCTGGATTAAGACGATCGATCGGGATTTTTTATTAATATTATTCCCGATCTCCCAGTCGTAATAACCGAGCAAATCAATTAAAAAATTCTTGACTTGGATTTGAACCCATGATCACAGTATTTGTTGCCACGCTTCTTATCCCCTGAGATATTACGCTGGTGATCTTATTGATGAATTCCTCTTCAAAATATAATAATTGGGATGTGGTGGCTTGTAAGGTGTTAACGAAATCACAATCAAAGTGCAAGATGAATACATAATTGAATAAGGCATTGTTTTATGCGCCATACGATTTTCGACAACATGTATGTCACACGGTCGCAAATCCTTAACCATAGTAATTCTGAGAATATCATATAAAAACAACACGATATATCTCAACACGTGTTATCGAACTACTTAAAATTACGAGCATGTGGAAGATTTATTATACATATTTACACACTCGGATTGAGAGATTTTCCCATGTGCATTAGCGAAAGTAATTTGAATCGTTTTGATAAGCGGTCATCCTTTTAAATGAAATAATACGAGACATATTATCTGACGGCGTCCATTGTGACGGAACATTATTTACGTTGTCTGCCATACAAATGTCAACATAACATATTCATTTAATGCAATTATTTTATTAAAAAAATAACCAGTGAAAGTAGTGCTTTTAAGAAAGGAGAGTTGAATAACCCCAAAACAAAAGATAATCTGATCTTAATAAATCAGTGAATGTGTGTAGAAATGAGTTGAGAAAAATATGGCGCCAAAATGATCCAGGCTAAACCAAAAAATTATCCTTGTGGAATTAAATACATATATCATCGCAATATTTTATATAAACTTAATTGTTAATACTTGTTCTCCTGTATCATTTTATCTTCATCTCATGTCTTTTTATTTCATTTCTATGTTCACTATCTCCAATTTTCATTTGTTTTATTTTTTACTGCTGTTTCAAACTACATTTATAAAACTATAGGCTTCCCGATACTTTCTGGAAGCTATTTGTTTTCAATAAATAAAATTTAAAAAAACTACAAATATCCACGGACTATATTTTTTTTCACACTCTCAGACTTATAATGAAAAATACAACAAGGCTATACTCCACGTGAAGATAATAAACGAAATATATTTCTATACCATCAAATAACATAAAATCATCAAAGAAAACAGATTATCTAAAGATCGAGCAAATAATTATCATTCATTGTATTATTAAAACGAACAAAGATGTTTAAGATTAATGTACAAGTGAAATACTGTACTTGTATTGCAATTGAAATATTTCATATTAAGCCACATCAGTATAGTTTTAAATTGCTTATTGCTTATTTAGTAAATTTTTTATCATCAGCCAAAGTTCGATCTTATATACACTATTTAGGGCCAACAAGACTAAATCTGAAAAATAGGTATAATATTTATAGTTTTACGCATACTATATATTTTAACTTCGTTGTTATTTTGCATAAAATAAGCCTTGTTAATTAAAATATTATGATAATTCAATAAAATGTTTCAGTTAATTGTTTGAGCTTTTAAAAAAGCCATCTATGCGCCTTAGTATGGAGCTTATTATAAAATCAAAAGTTCAGTGCCATCTAACGGCTAAGAATAAAACATATCCGTTTAAAAAAAGCCACCCTTTTAATATTAATAAATTCATTCCCATATTTGCCATCGAAGCGGAGACTGAATTTTAATTAGTTTTGATTGTAATTCGCGACAGTGGTCGTCTTAAGTCGTTCATTAAACAGTCTCACTTACACACCTGTTGAATATCAATAGGCCCTTAATGAACACATCGAGCTATCATTAAAAGAATTTGTACTTATAAATATAATCTGTAAGAACAAATGGGGGATTTATTTAAAAATAAAACTTTGCCATTGTACTGGATAAAATCATCTAACATAGCTTTAAAAAAAGTTAATCAGGAGTAAAGTATTAGTAGGCAAATTATTGCTCAATTCAATAATAATATTAAAAGGGTGTATAAACATAAGTATATTGTTCACTTTTGCAATTTAGTATATTAATAATTTAACAGAGTTTATCATTGATTTTCAAACAAATCAAATTTTTTAAAGAACTCGATGTTTTTTTGGTACATACACACATAATATGTTGAAATTTCCTTATAAGATATTATATTACTCGGAGTCAATACGGAGTGAGAAAAATACAATAAAGGGTACTACAAATTTTCTCCTGTAAAATATCTTTTTACTATAGTAATACTATTTCAAAGAAACGTTTTTAACGAATTAATAATAATATCGCGCGAAATAACGCGGAACACATGCTAATAAATGCACATGGCAATGGCGACAGACTTAATAAAAACGTCTAATTTGACACACATTGCAGTGATTTCGACGAACTAATAACTTTGTTAACTCGAATAAGTTTATGAGAACGTGTAGATATCTAAATATTTGAGCCAGCCATCAGCTGGTCGGTTTGTTATTATTATGGTTGACATCACCCTTGAGCCTTGACCACCATAAGAATATATCTACACGTATATTGAAAAACAATCAAGATTAAAACGGACCAAAGCATCAAATATCCACTGATTTTTTATTTGCAAATACTTCGAGCCATATGTTGGCTTACAAATCAATAAATCTCATTGGAAGCGAGCGAGGGCGAGCCGTTTTCTATTTTGGTACACGTTGTTCCAGCGAAATATTTTGAACTTGTTATTATTATTTGTAGAATGTCCATATTTTGATATGGATATAACGCATTCTTATAGCTAATTATACAATATCATACGAGAAATCAATCACCAAAATCATACCTATACATATTTAGATTGTTGATATTAAATATTTTATATGAAATGCTGAACAACGAATGTATGTTTGTAGTAAACGAGACGTTAAGGTTTTGTCACAATAGATATTCACTGAAGTGTTTAATTTTTATTTAAATAATATAAATATGATTGCACTAATCGATGAAAAATAGTAGGTGATTATTGAATCAGGTACACTATTTTGTGAGGAAGTGTATATTGACAAAATACCCATACATCCAAATGCTGTCAGACAAGATTTAACTGCGTATGATTCAAAGGAAGTAAAATTTAAAAATAGCCTACCTTTCATACTCAAACATCTGGCTCGTTTCTTCCTGTGGCTCGTGCTGGAGTTACCCGGAGACATCGAGGTCGGGGGCGGAGACACTGGATTTGGTTCAGCACAATGGAGGGTTGTCACAGGATGTCTTTTGACACCAACTCCAGTGGGTGATGTCGCGATTACAGTACTTCCATCGTGACTTACTCGGGGTGCGACTTCTTTCGGAACTTCGCTTGGAACTGAAGTCACTTTAATAAGACTCTTTCCAGCGACTTTATCTCTGGACAAATAGGCACCTGTAGAATGACGCCTTCTGCCGGGAAGGGGCATCGTGTGAAAATTTTCATCATTCCCAGCTTCGCGGTTTCTTCGTTTCAACAGAGCTTGTTGGAATTCGGCGATTTTAATTTCGGTACAAGAGCGCATTGATGCATTTCTGGTGTGTCCTTGTCTCCTCACGTGAAAAGGTGCCGCATGGTTTGCTGGAGCAATGTCTGAAGGTCTCGGCTCTCCCTGGAGTATGGATTGAGTATCTCCAGCATTGGCGGATAGGGATCTCAGCAAAGATCGAAAGCTTCTCTTATTTGGATCGTTTCTCGGCGAAGTGTGGATATTGGGTATCAAATAGTCGTTTCCAGGACTTCTAGATTCATACGTGAACTCTTTTACGGGAGACACGAATTCGTGATGTCTGATTGAAGAAGCTCCTGCAGACATCACACTCTCACTAGATGTTCCTATGCCCATTTTGAATACCCTTTTGAATGGATTTGTAGTCTGATGATTTCGGTTGATTTCGTCTCTGGGCACGGTGAAATACGAAGGATTGTCTGAAAAATAAAATAATAATGCTGTTGAATATGGTTATTATCAGATTATGTGTAAGAACACGTAGCGATACATCCTGTATATGAAATTTGTTTATAATCGATTAGGATTAGAGAGGAGGATACAATGCACCGTGGAATATATTAATATTGAAAGCGTCGCCCATGAAAAAAAAGCTTCTTTTGAGACACACGTTCATAACTTTATTCATACGAGATTTGAATTTCAAATTTTCAACTAAAATATCATTATTTTTTTGGTCGTGATAACTTGCAGACACTGAAATGATATTCAAAGTGCATCTTCATATTTTTTTTATTATTTACCTTTGCGAATAGTTTTTATTAATTGAATGGCACGTGCCACCGAAGCTCGGAGGTTGTTTGGTATTATTTTGTTGCGCAATGCATCGTTAGACATTTTTTTTACACTTCTGTCCGGATGTCGGGTTTTAATGCTTTGAAGATGGCAATATTAAAATATCCATTAGCATACCGAATATTAAGTCATTTTCATGTATTAAATATTACACAGAGACCTTACTTTTCACAAGGTATTCAATATGTTTAAATGAGATCCCCCTGATAGTATATTGTGTAATAATTTAATACAATTGGACAATGCATTGTGTCAAGTAGTCATTGTTTAGTTTATTGAGATGGGGATTCATTGGGGACGTTTTTGGTCACCCAATACATATTATTCATTTATTATATACTATTGTGATTTTATTGATGCTGGACATTTGAATGGAGATCAATTAATTTAATTAACTCGAGATCGAATATGAATACTTCGACAATGTATGGAACAGAAGATTTTTTTATGGTTTTGTATTATAATTCCACAGAAATAATTGGCTTTGTATGATTGTGAAAAACTATAGTAAGACATTTCTTAATTAAAGTAATATTTGCAATATTTATCATTTAGTAAAAAACATGTGAATAGTATATTAGTAGTAATAGATAACGTATTATACATGCTTTTAATTGGAAATTTCTCTTATCATACATAAACTTTGTTAAAATACATATTATAAAAATTTCAAGAAAAACAATATGATTATGAATTTACTACACTTTATGATCGGAATATAAACATTCCGGATATAATTAGGGTTGAATTTTATTTTACGCCGCAAGGAGCTTTTTGTGAGAGG